>VDFB02375298.1:0-128475 GCA_007258455.2 Sequoia sempervirens
GGGTAGGAGAGGGTGAGAGAGGGTTGGAGAGAGTGTTAGGGAGTGGGAGATAGTGGGAGAGGGTGGAAGATTGTAGAAGAAGGTGTTAGAAAGGTTAGGAGAGGGTGGGATATGGTGGAGATTGTGGGAGAGAGTTGGGAAGGTTGGAGAGGGTTGCAAAGTGTAGGATAAGGTGGGAGAGAGCGGGAGAGGATGGGAGAGGGTGGGAGAGGGTTGGAGAGGGTGTGAGAGGTTATCTCTCTCTCACTCCCTTCCTCTCTCTCTGAAGTATCTCCCTCTCTCTCACTCAATCCCTCTAGCTCTCTCCCTAGTACCCTTAATCCTCTACCCTATAAATGTACCATCTAAAGCTTAAGAAAGCCAAACTTATCATAACGCGAACGCGTTATTAACCAGTAGAGATATGTTCATTTAGGATTAAATAACGCGCTCGCATTATAACAAGAACACATTATTTATTGCACTAAAACTGGATTCACGCCTTTTTAAAATTGGATTCGCGCCTTTTTTTTTAAAGAAATAACGCGAACGCGTTATAACGCGAACGCGTTATGGCTTGTTTTTTTCTTTTTTGGCCACAAAAGTGGGACCATCTTGGTGCACTTACCCATCAGTCCTTCCCATAAAACTATTTTAAGATCAACATATGCACAACTTAAAACCCAGACAATTCAACTGTTCAATTTGCTGGTATTTTTTCTATATCTAGCTTCTACCTTAAAAATATTATCAGACTCAAAAATTTTAGAGACCAAAACCCCTCTAAATGAGCCATAAAATCCCTTTTATAATGTGAGGGAGCAACAAGCACCTGACTCAAATGTAGTTACAATTCAGATATTTCATTTCAAAATCAATTTGCATTTCATCTCAAAATTCCCCACATGATAATTTGTAATCACTTGTTGAAAAAGGGGAGGCAAAACTTGTAACCATCATCAAAAAGGAAATACAAGTATTGCCAAAATTTTCCTTTAATTGCCAGCTAAGCCTTGCATCCCACATCCATGTTGACAAGAAATCCCATATTCAAAAAAAAACCCAAAAAACCAGTACCACACACGAGGAACCAGAGCAACCACCATAGCAACCATATCATTCAACACAAAATTTTAAACCCATACACCACCTCTCTCTCAACCAGCAGACCGACCAACACCAACACCAAGCCCACGATACACACACCCACTTCGCATCGTTGCAAGAGATGGAGAAGAAACCTCTGCTCCCTCCTCATCCTTATCTTTTCTTGGCACAAAACCATCACATCCACTTGTAGTTTTAACAGACAATGGTGGAACCGATAGCACCTCCATCCCTAGGATTGTAACTTGGTTCAACACCGTGAGGTATTGCTTGTAACCTGAGTTTTTCTCCGTCACACTCTTTGAAGGGTTGTATATCTTATCTTCTTGCGGACTCCTAAGGAAAATGGCACAGGATCCTTTCCCTTTTCTTCCACCTTCTCTACGACAGCGCCCTAGTGTTTTAGTTTGCTATTGCATCTAACGGGAATGCACAGAGGCTTCTCAATAGGGACCTTTTCTTTTGTAAATGGAGCATGTTCAGGTGCCTCGTGTTCACGTACAGAAACATCATCTTGAGGCTTCTACAAATTAAGTCTAGGTGACCTCCTAACAGGGACTATGGAAGTGACTAGTTTACTCATTTTCACTGCTTGGTATCTTCTCAAACTCACACTTGCACACTCCTCATTCTACACGAATTCAGAGAGATGTCAACTACTGAATACAATGGTGAAAATAGCTATCACTTCATCTGTATTTATCAAGCAATCCTGATGGTATTTTCTCATCAACTTTGTTGTCACATGCTTGAAGAAGCAATTATTTGCTAGTGTTGATTACTTCATTGTTTATCACGCTGGTACCAGGAGATCAGCGAATCATTCCTCATAATAGCTAGGAATTAATTCCTCACACACACAAGGACTTGATTTGATCATTCCCGAAGAAAGCACACCATTAATGCTTCAATGGTTACAGAACAAAATGGCTATCACATGCGTGTTTTGAATTTTGAATATCGGTTGTTGATGTCAAAATGAGATGGACAATCGAACGACTAGGATGCAATCAAATCAGGTTTGACAACTCAATACCATGGCTTATCACTTCTTGGCCAATGGAGGCACACTGGTTGGGATCCATGTCACTCATTCCATCGGATTCACCATACTCTGCATGGTGGCCGAAAAATACCACGTGTCAACAATTCGCATACCTCATAAGTTGTTTGGCAGGCATTAATAAAATACCATGAGGTGCGTGATGAATGACCCAAATTAAATCTAGAGGCTGCACAATGACCGTTGATCTCACCGTCATCGGTTACTAGGCATTAGTACATGGGTCGGGCTCCATACGACAAGGACACGTGTCATCATCTCACAGACCTCACACGCTTCATGACAACTCTCCATAAATGCTTGCGCGATGTGTGATGGGCAGCAGGGATTAAATCTTCATAACCAACAGTTCACCTTCCTGCATACGCTAAACGTTAGTCATAAAGAGGGGCCATAACTAGGCTAACGATAATAAGACCCTTGAGGATAACAATTTAGGCCCATCAAAAATAACTAGCCCAACTTTATAAAAATTTGGCTCAAGACCAAGTGCAGAGAGATTGACTTTCCCAACCGAAGGGGGGTGATAACTAGATGTGTTTGAAGGCTTAGGTTATGAATTACTCAACCAACGACCGACAAGAACAAGTCACCGTAGAATTATGACATTGAAGGTTTTGGAACAGGATGCTTGCGGAATTAGGGTTTACAATCAAACCCTTAGCCCATTTTGATTATAGAGCTCAAGAACCATGACTTGAGTTATGGTTTTCTTAGAATTTTGCAAAATTTTAGAAGCTCTATCATGATTGATGTTGTAGGTGTGCCCATCAAGAAACTAAAAGTGATCTATGATTTTTAATCAATACATTAATTTTTTTAGAAAATTTTAAATTAAAAAGAAAATTAGAAAAAACTAAATTTCCAACACCATTTCTAAAATAAAACCTTGTGGTTCAATTCACCCATTTTTCTTGTAAAAATTCCTTTTAACCATCTTTGATCTACTTTCAAATCTTGACACCAGCTACCAACCAACATAAAGTGAGAACAAGAGGAATTGAGAGAGGAGAAGAAGAGTTGTAGTGACAAGAATTTTTGCAAGGTCTCAACTTTACAAAAATTACAAGATGCTCAAATAGTATGATAATAATGAAGAGTCTTTCAAGATTGAGAGTGATTGTTCTCCACACAAAATTGCACATTATAGGATATCATATTATAATTCTAACATATAATACCATATCATTTTTTAATCACATTATCCATACAAAATTGTTCGTATACGTCTAATAGACCATCAAATACTATCAAGAAAAGAATACAATCTTTAGAGTTTGAAAGTTCATATTGTTCATTGTACTACCCATTTGACCGTAAACACTGTAGTAAAAAAATCCTTTTTCTTATGGTCCTCATAGAATTATTGAACAATATACTCAATTGCTACAAGCTTCTTTGCATAACTAATGGTATTATTAGTTATTTCTAAACAAATATATTAATATATATTCCACTATACTTTTGCTTAAAAAAACAATTATAATGTGAAATAGTATGTATATAATTAGTTTGATAAATATACTAATAACCTTATAATCACATCAAAATAAGTGTGCATCTACTACAACTTCTATCTTATATGATTGTGAGGAATATAATAATAATAAGAATGTTTTTATTATCTTTTTATAATTAACAATGATGTATAGATAAAAAAAGTTTAATATTGATGTTTTCTCACAATGCACTATCTTGTTAAACATGTATGTATGATGTTGAAGTATTTAGAAAAAACTAGTCAAATGTAATTTTTCCATCTAAAAAACCTATAAATAAAAGAAATAAATAATTATAAAAAAAGATAAATTTGTTGATTTTAGAAGTTAAGGTAATTGAAAAAAAAAGTATTTCTTTTATCATTCATTTATTCATACATACATACATACATACATACATACATATATATGTGTGTGTATGTGTGTGTGTGTGTATGTGTGTATATATATGTGTGTGTGTGTATGTGCATATATATGTGTGTGTGTGTGTGTACATATGTATATATATATGTGTGTGTGTGTGTGTGTGTGTGTGTAAATGTGTATATATATACATAGGTATATATGTGTACATATATACATATTTGTATATGTGTGTGTGTGTGTGTATATATATATATATATATATATATATATGGGTATCAAGCAAATCCTCTAGCAATTCACTACCAACAATTCACTGTGAGAAAATTCACCTTAAGGAACTGCCATGGTAAAAAAAATCAAAGTTTGACCATGGTGGTGAATTTTCCTTGAGGTGAATTTGTCATGGCAATGAATTTTCTTGTGGTGAATTGTTGGCAGTGAATTTTCTCACAGTGAATTTTCCTAGAGCCATACATATGTGTATATATGTATACATATGTGTATATATATATACACATATGTATATATACATATATATATGTCATGTATGTATATATACACACATGCATATATATAGACATGTATATATAAATACACATATATATAAAGAAAAAAAGAAAATATAACTAATTACTACTTAATTTTAATAAGAAACAATGAAAATAAACTAGATTCAAAATAATTTTATTGGAGTAACGACAATTACAAGAAATATATCCTTGGAAGACCACTATTCTCAATTAGATTACTTTTCAAATGGCTTACAATATACTCTTTGAGTTGTAGTGCTTTAGTAGAGAACAACACTATGTATTTAGAGGAATTTTGACATCATAACCCTATGTGAAACTAAACATATAGTATCTATTCTAAGCCATCAATATATAGGCCAAGGAGATTTGAGAAAATCGTAAATGGTTTCCCAAAACCATGGCCCAAGTCTTGAACATCCAAACCTTTGGTTTTGTGAGTACTTGGTGGAGCCTACATACATGGTTCTCCATAGGTTTGATAACATCTCAAGCAACATTACAATGTTTGTTCACTCTTCTCTTTCTCGCACCACTTATTCCCCTTAAATACCTATTTCCTATGGTAGTTTTTGTGCATTCTAGAAGACTCGTTACAAGTGTAATCTCTAATTTAATGAAGATTTTAATAACTAGGAAACTTTATCGAGGAGTCTTAAATGCATATAATAAGCTATAGTTTCTCATACAATCAAGGTCCCAATCAAAGTATTACCTTGAGTTATATATGCATACAAGAAAAGTGAAACAAAATCTAAACATCTATAAGCATAGAACATCAAATATTATAAAAATTACCTAAAAATAACTCCATTGATATCCCTTATGAGTACAATACATAATAATATGTACTACTAATGAGTCAATTATGATTAAATCATACTACAATTCAAAGATGAGTTTGTTTGTTAGTTTTTTAACCTGAAATATCAAGATTAAAATACATTAGCTACTAGTATACCTAATTATAAACTGTAATTGCATTAGTGTAAAGGACATTAAAATCTCATATTCATATCTAACACACTACGTAAGCTGCTATAGATATATCAAACTGTTACTTATCTCATTTAAAGTTTAAAATACTTACTTTGTAACTCTATAATGGTACATCACACAAATAGAGATAAACAAAAATAATGGTAGATATATGATGAAATAACACAACCCAAGCATATAAATCTCATATAAACAAAATAATAAATATAAATTAAGATTACAAGAATTTTGATTAAAAAATAAAAGACCTTTAGATATCCATAATTTTCCAAGTGATTAAACTTGTGGATTATGCAAACCCAATTGGTTTTACCTACAAAGACATCTTGAAGAGTGTATTTTACAAATCTAGAAGGGCCTTGTGGACACCTAAAAATTGTCACATCATCATCACATCATCGTTTCATCTAATAATTCATTATTCCTCTATAATTAATTAAATAAATCATTTACATTTGATCAATTATCTCAATTTTCCTCCCAAATTGATTAAATAATATTTTATTATTTGATTAATAAAATCATTATTCATCACTATTCGCCCAACCCTATTCCTAGCATTAATCACCATATTATCCCTTCTTCTATAATCTAACCTTAGATAAATAAATACCAAATTTTAGTTGTCTAAAACCCGTGTCATCTACATTCAAAAAAATAAATCAAATCAATTAACCTCTTTAATCATTTTCACATGTATAATAATGATTAATCGAGCAATTATGTGCTCAATTTTCCAAGTTAGTACATAAATCATTCAATATGAACATTTGGTGTATTTGGGAGCATGGGGCAAGATATTCACACCCTTCCAAAAATATACTTTTAATTTCCACCATCCTCTTCCTCTAAGGAAAATCCCCACCCTTGGTTCCCTTTGAATCTTGGGAACCCCTTTGATCACCACTCCAAGCATGCCACTTGGAAGCTTCTCACACCTTTAAGAATATCAATCAATGAGAGTTCTTGATGTCCCTAATGAATTCTATCCCTCCATTCATCCTCAATTTTTTAAAAAAAATTAGACCTCCATAAGCCATTTGAAAACTAGTCTTGAATGTAATGTTATGCTAGCACTTTAAGCACTTGACATTCAACTCTCTCTCCAACATCAATCCTTGAACACAACCACTATGTGCTTAGTGCATCTAGAAGACTTGGGTGAGGATATTTGATAATTATCTTTCTTATCATGTTTTAATTTTTATTTTGTAAAATTGAGCATTGCATATTTGTTAGGAAATGTGTCTCAACCTTAATCCTATTGACAAGATTACAAAAAGTGCAATTTTTAGGTCATAAAATAGATAAAATCAATTTTCAGGCTACAAAGAACTAGATTTTAGCCAAAAGGAATATTTTCGGTTGTTTGGCATCACCAAGGAGGTTCTTGTTGCATAGGTCTCTTTGAGATCTTTTTTTTTAAATGGGTGCAATCATGATCCTAGATCAAAAGTTAAGGCCTCAGAAGTTTGCATAAGAATTGTAAAAATTTGTTAGATGCATAAAGAACTATAAGAGGGAGTTACACTTGTTGACTAGAACTTAAGATGTGTTATAAAACATCATAAGACATATTTGGTTGGAGATAGTAGAACCAAATTAGAACATCCAATTTGGTGAGTGGTTTATAATGAGGTTATGATAGTTGGAAGGAATATGCTATTTTAGCTTGTGGACTCACCTTGAGATTTAGGATTTGGGCATCACTTTTTGGGTGGTTTTAGCTCATGGTTTTCTAATGATGGTTTTGTGTATTATATCTCCTATATATTAGCTTCTTGATATGGAGGTTGTGAGTATATATTTTTGTTTATATTGCTAAGTTGTCAAAATTCCTTTGGATCTTTTGTTGGTGATACTTCTATGAAGTCTTTCTTTGCAAGTTTCTTCTAACTAGTTTGTTTACTGAATAATGCATTAGGTTGCTTTGGAGTGTGGGGTTTTTCCCACATAAACTTGTGTTAATTTGTATATTGTTTATTTTATGTTTATATGTGTTTCTTCATTTTTTAATTATTAAAATTTGTACAACACTCTCCTCATTATTTTAGTGTAGGAAGTGTTTCCATGTACCTTTCTTACTTACAATATTTGTGAGTTGAATTGGTTTATTTAGTGTTTTAATTAGTTCATATATGCTTACAACTATATGTACATAGGCCCCATGAATGCCATTAGGGTGAAAGGATTTGTATATCCAATCAAACCCTATATAGTAGCTTTATTTTCATTACTAATAATAGACATTATTACTCTCAAATATTTTCATGTTTTCTTGGATGAAACATTGAATTCCTTTTGAATCATTTTTATCTTTTCACATTGTTTCAACAAGATTAATAGAAGTAGAATCAACATGCTTTTTAGTAAGATAATTAGTCATTTTACACCTAATTTTTTATCATCAAATATGCACCTTCTCAACAAGATAAAAAAATTTAGACCTAGAAAATTTTAGTTGCCATAAAATTATACTTACTAATATAATTGTGAATCACTATGTAGCTAAAATGGAGACTCCGTGTTATGAATCCATTAAGAAGGTTATAAATTTGAAAGACAAATTATAAATGATAAAATAAACATGTGCAATTTGAAATACATAACTTGTGTGTCTCGACTTGCACTTTTCTTTACCAATATTTAGTTATATAATATTTATTTTTCTAATGTACAAATTCCAATGAAATAATAAAAAAAAAACTTATAAATAACCTAAGAAGGTTAGAAATTTGAAAGACATCTTACAAATCATAAAATAAACATGTGTAGGTTGAAATACACACTATGTGTTTAAATGTATATTTTAATTCACAAACATTCAAATCACATAATACTCAATTTCCAATTTATGAATACAAACATTTCAAATATAAAAAAAAAATGACTCGACTAAGAAAGTCATAAATTTAAAACACATCTTTCAAGTCATGAACTAAATTTGTGTAAGTTGAAATATGTGCATTGTATTTCTCAACCTACAATTTTCTTCACCAATATTGAATTATACATTTTTTTTTAGTAATGTATGAATCATGAAAGAAGGTCAAAATTTTGAAAGACATTCTACAAATCATTACCTAAATATGTTCAAGTTGAAATACATATTATTTTTTTCAACTTGTAAATTTTTTCACGAACATTCATTACATAATATTTTCTTTGCCAATGTATGAATCCAAACATGTCAAAAGCAAAAAATATAAATCACCTAAAATTATAAAAATTTGAAATACATCTTATAAATCATGAACTATGTAGTGCCAATCATACTTTTCTCTGATAGACTGATAGTTGTTTTGTTTTGGGTTGAGACATTATGACACTTTGTTTGATGCAGACTTATATCTACGATGATAGCTTGATGGTACTTCTATTACTGGTGTTTTATGCCTATGTTATGACTAGTATATGAACTTAATTGATTATGTGGATTAATATTATTAGGATCATCATGTGATTATCTGGTGATTGTTCTTATCTTCTTGTTAAGAAACTGATTGTTATGCGTTGATGTGATTACTTGTTTGATGTGTTTTTGTGAAAGGGACAGTGTCACAATACTCATTCGTGAGTACCCTACTACCCTACAATTTCCTTTCACGGTGTGTCTGATTGTATGATTATGTATATGCTCAACCATTTTGTGTGTTGCAGGTTGTAGGTACTAGGCATCGAATCCACCTGAATTGACAGGTCTGAGCATGCCTCAAAACCCAATGAAATTGTTGATCAAAGGTAGCACTTGGTCCCCTATTTCAGCCATCATCCTTGAAGAGGACGAGCATCCAATTTTCATACCCTTTCAGTGTTGTCCGTATGGTGGTTTTGGTCCATCAATGTTGTTGTGGTCTTATTTTTTGGCTTTGCTTTGTGGTTAGGTATTGTTGGGTATTTAGTCCATTTGATTTAAATTTGGTTGATAAATGTTTATGATTAATTATCGCATTAAAAAAAAAAAATTATTAAGTTAAAAGGTATTTTTGATAAGTAAAAATAAATTATAATGTAAAGTTGAAATTAATAAATAAAATATTAAAAGGTGATTATTAAGTTTAAATAAATTAGAATATGTCTAGTTGAATAAATAAAAATAAATAAAGATATAAATAGTTGTAGTGAACAATAAATGTAAAATAAAATGATTAAATAAAAAAAGGTTTGCATGCAGCAACGTGCACTCAAAAATAGTTAATGAAATTGGTTATTTTTGGCAAAAGAAAAGGGGATTGGAATTAAAATCTAGAAATAGTCTTGTTGGGTTCCCGTGAATAATTTTGTATTTTTGAAAATTTTACATTTTGTTTGTTGAAAGAGTATTTTCCTACAAATTTCAAGTACTGGGGATTTTGGAATTGGAACTTTGTAAAATTGTTTGGGGTTTTTGAAGTGATTGGAGCTACAACTTGGGAATTCAGATCTTCAGCCGCACCAATCGATTGAATCCAAGTTCCATTTCTTTTTGAATTCTATCTCTGTTTTTGAAACAAAACATTTCTTTGTTTACTTAATTTTTAAATTGAAACACTTAGAAAATTGCATTTTCTGAAGATTACCAAAGCCTCTTTATGGAAATCGTTTTATGTGTATTCTGTAAAATTATTGCAGCCCTTGAAGCCACATTTCTTCTAGGTCTTTTGTTTAATTTTTTTATTCTATTTATACTTCTTCAATTCGATTGCTTTCCTGAAGGTTTTTTAATAAACCCAATCTGTGTATATCTTGCAACCATTGCATTCAGTGTGATAGAATATGCCTTCCCCTATAAAATGCATTTTCTTGAAATTTTCTAAAGCCTATCCATTGAATTTGGTTATGCGTCCTCTATATTTTTCACCTTTTTCCTTTGACATCTAGTTTTTTAAGCTATAGCCCATTGTACCGTAAACTGTGTTATTGGTTAATTCCTACCAATTATTTTTCTTTTACGAATTCATAGACTCCTCTATTATTTGTTTGGGTGGACCAAGCATTGATTCCATTCATTTTCCTAAGGTTTTCCGCTTTAGTAGTGGCTAGGGTTGAGATTGCATGCACCGTCATTCTTTGTTTTCTTTGAATTCACCCTTGCATCATACTCTTATCTTTGGAAATTTTGATTTTATTATTTCTATAGTTGTAATGTATCAAGCTTGGCACATTGCAATTTAACTCATATGCCTCATAATCCGCATTGAATATTTTAAAATCCATGCAATGGATAAATCTTGGCTTGCGAATTACATTTAATATGTGAATGCATTATTCACTGGAGATGATTACACTTGAAGTTTGATTTGCATACATTGTATATAGTAATTAAAGAGTGCACTTGTGGTGGGTGTTCGCTGTGTAAGCTCCTTATTTGGCATTTGATACTCTATTTGAACTATGTGTAAGTTAAATGAAAAGCATTCCTTGCTTCCACAACATAACTGGTATTCGATAAATAAGTTTATGTTAATAGTCAACTCTTATATTTCCTTCCATTTCGATGTGGATATATTAAGTTTGGTATTTTATTATATATATGTGTGTGTACATGTATATATATATGAATTTCTATAGTGCCATATGATAATCTGATATGATGTCAGAAAACTGCATTCTATTTTAAAATAGATACATATTTATATATATGTATATATATGTGGATATAAATATATATATGTATGTATGCATGTATGTATGTATGTATGTGTGTGTGTGTGTGTGTGTGTGTATGTATGCATGTATAAATATTATAATGTTAGTAAAAGAACAATTTTGGCAATGAGATTAAAAGATTATGTTAGATAAATGAAGTTGGGAGTTAAATAGTGGAAAATGATTTATTTATATATTTAGATCATTAAAATATTTGACTAAATGAATGAACTAGATTATATTTGCATTGATTATTGAATTTTGATTGCTTCTATAATGATTTAATAGATAAATTGTAAATCTACCGTGCAATTAGTTATTGAGTACAATTGTGAATTAGAGGCTAAGTTAATGTGTTTTATGAGATGGGGAAATAAGGTTTTTCATGGATGTATTGTTTGTTGGATCATATGTAATGAATATTTTTTTTATTTTTGATGTTGGAGTGATTTTGGAAATTGTTTTAAGTGGGATTCATTGTGCAAGTTGTTAAGGTTGACTTCCAAAGGCTTAGGATGAAGTATTTTGCATGTACGGTTTTATGATTGTTTTGTCTTGGAAGTGGTTGGTAATGTTTGAGTTGTGTGCAAGAGGGTCAATGCCTTGCACTATGTATAGTTTTATGTGATTGTGATGTGTTTTCAAGATGGTCAATGCCTTGCTTGTTTGCGTAGGGTTTACTAATTGCAAGTAGGGGGAGTGGCTCTCAATGGGGGTTGAAACCCAAAGTGGTGTTTAGGAAAACCCATCAAAGAGTTTCTTAATCTAGTGATAACTTAATAATGGATTAGGGGAATGGGTAGATTGCACATTAAACATGACAATGGATGCCTCACCCATACTTGTAGTGCTTGTTTAGGCTAATGATGGGTTGAGAAGGCTTGGTTGGAAAGATGAACTTCCTTGTCCTCATGAAAGGAATGTTGGTTCCACATGTGTCACCCTATGGGGCTGGGACCTAGTGAGAGGTTTACCAGGACAACCATAGATGGGGATCAGGGTCTAGTGAGAGACTACCAAGACAACCCATGTCAGGACCATCCAATGACACTCTTCCCTATTGCAGTCTAGTATTCCCTAGCTATGTTTTCCCCTTCTATTGTGTGAATGCCTCTGGAAGTGATGGATGTGTTGTATGTGATGTTAATGTTTTTGCAGTGTTGTGTTGGAGCCATGTATAGCCTTGTTTATGTTAGCCTGTTGTATTCTTGCTTGATTGTTTGTGGTGGGACCTTGTGTTATCTCCTAGCATGGGGGTGGACCTCAGTGTTCCTCATGGTCAGGAGGTTGGTGTTTTTCCTCCATTGGGTTTCCTTGTTGCTTGTTCATGTGTGTGGAGGTTGTCCCTTAAGTAGCAGTTTCTAGATCATGTTCTAGTTCATGAAGACAATATTTTATGTATATATAATGGATTTTACTCTAGTTGTACCATCTATTGTATTTTGATGTACTCTTCCCTCATGTATTCAGGGAAGCATTGATGTAACATTTTTGATGATTTAATAGACAATAATGTACTCTCTTGTAATGGAAAATGTTAGTGATGTATTTTGCATATGATAGTTATTTAAAATGATCTTAAATGTTATTTATCTATTGACATGTTATGGAAGTGATTAATGTAGGATCTTATAATGTGGTGAATTAAAAAAAAAAAAACTTTTCTTTTTAGTTAACTCATGTTATCATTGTAGTTAATGGAATGATTCTTGTTAGCTTGGATGATAGTTAATTTAGTAGTGTAGTCATGGAACCTTAGAGGACTTAGGTTTAGATTATGTGTTATCTTATATTATGCAATTTAATGTGTATTTCTTGTTTTAAAAAAAAATTGTTCCTTTATTTAGTCTTGTTGCATGTTGTCCTTTGGGATTCTGTGGCGGGGCATTACACATGGTATTAGAGATAGGTTCTAACACTGGGTACCCTAGTTTTATAGGAGCCCATTATGTTGTCTTAGTTGCTTTGACTCTAGAGATTATGTTCCCCTTTTGTCATCTTCGCCAAACAACCGTAGACTTGTCCTTTGGTGGTGTCTATGTAGGACGATGCGTACAGGTTAAGGTGAAGGTCAGGAATATGGTAGAGGTCGTGGTGGTGGCTATGGGGCTAACCACTAGAACACCCCATCTCAGAGTTTCCAAAAAAGTGATTGTGAGGAACAATAGAGTTCTCAGAATGATTAGGAAAGCAAGGGTCAAAATCCAAGTTAGCTAGAGTTAGAGGGAGCTTAGTTGCATCATATGCTTGAGGAGTTCCTTGCCCATCTAGGTCCTAGGCAAGAGGTTAATAAGTAGGTGGATAGGGAAAGAGAAAGGTCTCCTAGGAGGAGAGATGTTACAACAGAGCAGTAGACAATTTTAGCAAGAAATATGAGGGATATCTTGAGGGCATGTCCTCCTACCTTCGATGGTTCTAGTGGTGGATTGGAGGCATAGACATGGTTGATAGATATGAATAGGTGTTTTTCCATGCATATGTATGGTAGTAACACCAAGGCAAGGTGTTCCATCATGCACCTTAGGGGTTTTGCCTCTACATGGTGGCGGTTGGAGGAACAAAGAATACATTTGGATATTGGTTCAGTTTCTTGGGAGATGTTTTTGGAGAGGTTCAAAGCTTGCTTTTTGTTAGACCATTGGAGGAAATGTCGCACTAATGATTTTCATGAGTTGAGGCAAATGGCTATGTTTGTGGAGTAGTATGAGCATAGGTTCTTTGAGCTTAAGCAGTATGCAGGCATTGGTGATGATGAGGCTATGGTGGTTCAACACTTCATTAGGGGTTTGAATGATTGTATTAGTGGGGGATTTTGTGTCTTCGAGCCGAAAACCATGGAAGTGGAAGTAGAGAAGGCTTAGATGGTAGAGGAGAATCTAGCCATGGCATTAGGAAGATAGACAGGTGTGTAGATTGGTAGTGCACCTCTAATAGGCTTCGGGTCCCGAGGTGGTCAGTCTCAAGCAACAGGTTCCTATAGGATCCATCATGCACTCATTAAGGTTGGACAACAATAACAACATCAACGTTCCTAGTCAAAACCTATGAATTTTCAGTCTCAGCAAGATGGTGGTTCTTAGTTTGGGAAAAACTAGAGTTGGCAGCAAGCCAAGCATTATCATCCTGACCAGCTGGCTCAGAGCACACAATTTGCAGTTAGTAGAGGTAGTTTTTAGTAGTCCAGTATACCCTTAGGTAGTAGGGGGTATGGTAGAGGTACATGATGTTTTTCTTGCACCCAACAGGGCCATATAGCCAGGTAGTGTCCTCAGAAGAGCACATCAAGATTCAGTTAGAGGTCGACAACTTTAGAGCTGATAGTGGGTGATGCAGGCAGGTCTCACAAAGTGTTTGCAGCAGTTGATAACCACCAAGTAGAGCATCAGGGCACAATTGTGGAGACCACTAGTGTGTTGTAGGGTATTGGTATTTCTATCCTTTTTGACTCTGGTGCTTTTGATTCATTCATTTCCCCTTCTTTAGTGGAGCAATGTGGACTAGTGGCAACAAAGTAGGATGATAGGTGGCAGGTCGAATTGGCCTCCGAAGCTAGAGTAGTGGTAGAATCCCCTATGTATGGATGTGGATTGAGGATTGGTACTCTCTTTACCATGGTGGACCTTTGCATTATACCCCTAGGATCTTATTATATAGTGTTGGGCATGGATTGGTTAGATGCTCATCAAGTAGTGATATATTTCCAACGTAAGTCAGTGTAGTGTGTGAATGATTCAGGTAGAGAGGTAGAGGTAGTTGGCATTTAGAGGCCCATCTCCTTGTGTATAATTTCTACTATGAAATTGAGGAGATGTATGCATCAGGGTTTCCAGTTGTTTTTTGTGATGGTTAATGATTTGGAGTTAGGGGAGAGTCGAGAGGTGGCCCTCGACAATCATTCTATCCTTAGGCAATATGTAGATGTCTTTCCTAGTGAGTTTCTGAGGATGCCACCTAAGCATGACATCGATTTCAAAATAGATCTTGTACTCAGAGCAGAGCCTATTTCTCAAGCCCTGTATCAAATGACCACTCAAGAGCTTAAGGAGCTTCGGTTGCAGCTAGAGGATTTTTTGGCTAAGGGGTTCATTCATCCTAGTATCTCTCCTTGGGGAGCACCTATCATTTTTGTGAAGAAAAAGGACGGATCCCTTTGGTTGTGTATTGACTATTGGCAGTTGAATAAGGTGCGGTGAAGAATAGATATCCCTTGCCAAGGATTGATGACCTCTTTGATCAGATTAAGGGAGCCAAGGTGTTTTTGAAGATTGATCTTAAATCGAGGTATCATCAGTTGTGTATCTTTGAGGCAGACACTCGTAAGACTACATTTCACACTTAATATGGGCACTATGAGTTGACTATTGTGCCATTCGGGTTGAAGAATGCACCATCTGTATTTATGAGCTTGATGAATGGAGTGTTCCAGACCTATCTCGACACATTTTTCCTTGTGTTCTGGGATGACATTTTGATTTATTTGAGGACTATGGAGGAGCACAAGGAGCATTTGCAATAGGTATTGTAGTGTCTGAGGGAGAGTTAGCTATATACAAATTTGGAAAAGTGTGAATTCTTTCAAACAGAGGTGAAATATTTGGGGCATGTCATTTCTGGAGAGGGTATTGTCGTTGATCCTTTGAAGATCCAAGCCATCATAGATTGGCCTGCACCCACTAATGTTGTTGAGGTTCACAGTTTTATGGGTTTAGCAGGTTATTATCAGCGGTTTGTGCAGGGTTTTTCAAGGATAGCTCACCCTATCACTTCCCTTCAGAGGAAAGGGAAGAAGTTCATTTGGTTAGAGTAGTGTCAGGAAGCCTTTCAGACTCTCAAGGAGAGGTTGACTAGTGCACCTATTTTGGCAATTCCTAATCCTACCAAAGATTTTGTGGTGTGTATTGATGCATCTTTGGAGGGTTTAGGAGCAGTATTGATGCAAGATGGTCGTGTGATAGCCTATGAGTCTCATAAACTCAAGGATTAGAAGTTGAACTATCCTACACATGAATTGGATTTAGCCACCATTTTTCATTCTTTGGTGAGATGGAGACATTTTCTGTTGGGGCATCAGTTTGAGTTGCATAGTGATCACCGTAGTTTACAATACATTTTCACATAGCCAAACTAGAATGCTAGGTAGAGATGGTGGATGGAGTTCCTATGCGAGTACAATTTTGAGGTGAAGTTTATCCAAGGTAAGGAGAGTTTTGTGGTCGATTCTCTTAGTTGGTAGAGACATGAGCTTTCAGTAGTGACTCTTGGAGTAGGTTTGAGGAGGCATATCCTTATAGTGCTTCCTGCAGATAGTTGGTATCATGAGGCGAGGTTTGAGGTTGAGTTAGGAAGAGCCTTGGAGGGTAGATTTGCAAGTTATTCTCTTGAGTCGGATGGTCTCTTGTGACACTTAGGTTGCATCTATGATCCTCCTTTAGAGGGTCTTCATACCCTAATTATGTTAGAGGCACATCGGGTACCCTACTCAGCTTATCTGGGTGTCAAGAAGATGCACACAAACCTCCATCAGTTGTATTTTTGGGCCAGAATGAAGAGGGATATTGCAGATTTTGTTTTGAGGTGTTTGGAATGTTAGAGGGTTAAGGTAGAGCACCAATGCTCCATAGGTATTTTACAACCACATCTTGTTCTAGAATGGAAATGGGATATCATTTCAGTGGATTTTATAGTCGGCTTTCCAGTGTCTTCTTGTCGTCATGATGCCATCATGGTCACTATGGACAGGTTGACTAAGGTGGCACACTTCTCTCCTATTCGGTCTTCATATAATGCTTCTCTAGTGGCCAGGGCTTTCATGGAGGATATATTTAGATTGCATGGGATTCCTCATAGGATTATCTCTGATAGAGATCTAGTGTTCACTTCAGCTCTCTAGACGTCCTTGCGGCATGCATTGGGGACTCAATTGAACTTTAATTCTGCTTACCACCTAGAGATTGATGGGTAGACCGAGAGGGTTAATCAGGACCTTGAGGATATGCTCAGGATGTATCTCATGGATCAAAAATCTTATTGGGAGGATTACCTATACTTGGTAGAGTTTGCGTACAATATTGGTACCATAATTCTATTGGTATGCCTCCTTTTCAAGCTTTGTATGGTCATCCTTGTTGGACCCTGTTGAGTTGGGATCATCTTGAGGACAGAGTCCTTCTAGGACCAAAGATTCTTCAGGAGATGGAGCAACAGGTTGTTCGTATTAGAGAGCATTTGGTGGCAGCGTAGGACAGGTAGAAGAAGTATGTGAATGCTCATAGGGTTGATCGTCAATTTTCAGTTGGAGACCGGGTATTCTTGTTGGTGCATCCATGAAAGAGTACAATCCGCTGTGAAAAAGGATCTAAGACCGCATCACGTTTTGTTGGGTCCTTCAAGGTTTTGGAGAGGATTGGTCCTATTGCATACCATCTTGCTTTGCCACCCAGTCTATCATGCATCCATGATGTATTTCATGTTTTAGTTCTCAGGCCATATTATCCAAATATTTCTCATGTTCTTGAATGGAATGCTTTACAGGTAGAGGATGAGCAACTGGCTCTAGAGCCCATAGGCATTCTACAACACATGATACTTGCCCTCAGGGGCTGAGATGTTGAGCAGGTGAGGGTCCAGTGGGATCCTAATGATGAGGCTTCAACTACTTGGGAGGATGCATCCCAAATGCGAGAGTAAGCCTAACTTGTTTGCAGGCTTCCAAGAGTAAGCCTGATTCTAGGGGGGAGGATGTAGTTCCTGTAATGCCCCATCATAATAACCTAAGGAATGTTGCAATTGTGTATAAAAGTGTAATAATTTTTTTTTTTAAAGTATAATTATTAAGCTAATTAGTTGCATACATTCGTTAAGTTACGCGACGTTACACTACTTTGAGTTTCCATAGACGACTTTAGCATTTCACATTGCACATATTAATTAATAACATAAACATTAAAGATAAACATTGCATTTCATTTAAAACTCCATTCAAGATAACATAAGGTACAAATTTGTTTCATACATTGCATTTGATATAATAATACATTACTCATTCATCTGATGAGGTAGTTCAATAATAATTACAATTACATTTACAATGTTCACCTCATAACATTTGAGGGATGTTTTACAATACAAATTTTACAATAATGCAATAAAGAGATTACAACTATATCCAAGTGCGAGCTCTCCATCCATGAAGCTCTTGATGCCATGATCAAACTGGGGACCCAACGGAGTAAGGTGCACGTTCCACCCAACCATGTGGTACCCGTAGGTCCACCCCCCGTGCTAGGAGATAGTAATAAGGTTACCTAGACCTAATCTACTAACCCTAGACACTAGTACACAACAAACTAATGGTTACATTGCTTCCAGATTTTGATAATTGATTATGTTACAAATACAAGGTTAACTGTTATTCTAGGTGGAGTGTCATCACAACGTTGCAAAGGTTACCCTGGTGTTTCTTCCTAGGTTCCGGCCCCCAACCTTGGGTTACCCTGGTAACCTCTTACGAAACCCGGCCCCATTGCAAAACATTGTGGAAATCAAATGTCTTTTAAAAGAACAAGACATCGATTTGCCATTCCAGGCCTTCTCATCTTATACTCAAGACTGAACTAGCTCAAGAGTCATAAGCGAGGCATAAACATCTTGTTAAGAGTTTTAATTCTAACTACTGTGTTATTTAGTTATCACTGACTTACTAACTCTTTGCAAGTTACCCTGACACCACTTTGTGTGTCGGCCCTTACAAAAAGCTACTCCCCTAAACATAACAAGGATTTCTAAGTTTTCCTGACTAGGGTTTACAAAGTGCATAAAGTTTATCACATATTAACAAATGACCCACAATGGTATCAAAACACCATATTTAACACATGCACAACCCAAGTTAACTCAAGAAATACATTTGAACAATAATACACCCTTACTATACAAATCATTCTAGAAGACTTATACGACTATAACTTTCCCAATTTACCCAAAAGAACACAAATAAAAGCCAATCATAAAAGTAAATGTATATTGTTCGGATATGCTAAATCCACTTAAATCAGTTTGAGAATATCACAATTATAAATCAACTTAATAAAAGATCTATTATAAAATCAATAAAAGTAATTGTTTCAATTTATTCTATTCTTTCAATTTTCTCAATTTCACATAAAAATATATTCTACGTTTTCTAACTTAACAAATTACAAATCTTACATATATATTTTTTTATATAAACATATATCCACATATGTTTATATATAAATAAAAATTTATTAAATATTATATATATTCCTATTAATATATATACATATTCATATATATATATATATGATACATATAATAAAAGAATAAAAATCAAAATCAAAATTTACAAATATAATATGAAGTTTACATTAAAAACTTTAATTAAAATTTAAGTAAAACTCAAAACAAAAGAAGCCACAGCTCCAGCCGCGGCCTCCCTGTGGGGAGGTCGCAACCCTACCAGGGTTGCGCCTAGCAGCCCCTGGCTGCTGTGCGCAGCCATGGTGGCTGCGTCCACTCGCAGGGTATGGGGTTTGGGGAAGGGCTTCGGCCCTCCCCACTATAATAAAATTTAATATTCTTTAATTTATTTATTTTTTAAATGGATTTCATTACGAATTTCGCCGTACGGAATAATCAAAATTTAACACATTTTTTTTTTAAATTCACAAATAAAATATATGAAATACAATTTTCATCAATCCAATTTATATATGAAATTAAAAATATATGTATAAATATATATATATATATATTATATATATATATTTATACAAATTAACAGGGTTTCTAACAGAAGTATTCAAAAATTCCTTCAGGGTTACAGTAGGGAAATCGGGGAAACTGTAGAAATTTAATTGGGGTTTTCAAAGAAACATGCACAGTAAATTTTTGTATGATTTCAAAATCTACTTTCCCTTTTTAAATAATAATTTCCCTTCACTAATTTTAATTCAACAGAAAAGATGGCTTTCAGAAATAAAATCTACAGAGGTTTTTATTTAAGAAATCCATAAACCCTTTCAGAATTATTAGTAAATAATTTTTTGTGAAATACAGAGGTTTTAATAACAAATAATTTTCTTTTCTGAGACATTTCATTTAAACACAACAAAATGAAAATTTACAAGAAGAATACCTGTAGCTTGAGATTTGACTGTAGAAAAGGGAATCCTATGTTGCCCGTAACACAAGTCCTCCAAAGCTTCTTCAACCAACACAAAAGAATTTCCCACCAAGGGATCTTCCACAAATATACAACCAGATACAGAGAAAGTAACCATTTCTAAAAAGAATCAATTTTTTTTTTATTTCCCCGTGAAGAAAACTGATAACCCTATGTATTTTCCAGATCCCAAATATCCTCCGAGAAACAAATTTCCTCAACAATAACCAATTAACACACTGGCACACATGTCGAGAAGTGGTTGCAAAATATCTTCTCCACCACTTCTAGGCAATCTTGCCTAATTCAAATTTGCATGTATTTAATTATTTAATTTAAATTTACAACCAATATTCAAATCACATGCATTTATTTTTATTTAATTTTCTAATTTTCAAATACAAATTTAATTTACAATTCAAATGCCATACCCACAAATTAATTTAATTTTCAAATAAAACTATTTACACACTTAATAATTTAATTTAATTAATTAATTTATTTAATTAAATAAATTTAATCTTTTAAGATTAAACCATTTAACCAAATAAGCTAATTAATTAATTAAATAATAAGCAACTAATTTCTTCAACATTTAAAAATTAATTTAAATAACAATAATTTAAAACACAATAAACTATCATTAAAATTTAACCAAATTTACTTTTCAAACAATTATCCAAACAGAAGAATGCAAAACAACCTATGACTCAAACTAAAAACAGACAAAGTACAGTGTCCGGGTTATAGACTATGCTAGGGTGAACCAAACTACTATCTCCCAATCAATGTATCCGTTGAGTCTTGACACGCTCAAACTTGAGTACCCAAGTGGAGTCGGTGTCATGTACCTGCAATCCCTGCAACCAAGCAATAACATGCATATATATATATAAACCATTGAACAGACACACCGTGCGGAGAAAATCACGGATATCACAGGGCGCTCGCAAGCAAGTGATGCGATTCCGTTCTCCACACCAATACACGTCACATCAGACTGATGAAATAATAATTGTTAGTCCATCAAAACATATGCATAGCAATAATCAACTGAAAGTAAACATCTACGCTATCTCAAAGCATGTCTAAAAATTAGTAATCACCAAACAATGTATCATAATGTCACAGAATAAATCCACTATCGCTCAAAACCAGCGATCAAATATCCAAACAAAATATCATAGTCTAACAGTATAAAACATGTAACCAGAAAACATAAGCATAAATGGAGGGGTACTACAGTTCCCCTCATACTTTTCTTTGATAGATTGACAATTTTTTTTGTTTTGGGTTGAGACATTATGACACTTTTTTTGATGTGGACTAATTGCTACAATGATAGTTTGATGATAGTTCTATTACTGGTGTTTTATGCCTATAACTAGTAAAATTTGGCAAATAAATGACTCTATGACTAAAACTTTTAGTCACATGACTAACACTAGTAGAATTTTGAAAATAAATGACTGATTTGGTCATTTATAAGTGACTAATTTGGTCATCGGGTAAAATCACAATTAAATGACTAATATTAGACAAATAAAAATGACTAAATAAATCACTAATATTAGACAAATAAAAATGAATAAATAAATGACTATTACTCCTCTATTCTTTTTTCTTTTGAATTTGATCACAATCTATAGAGCTTAAGGCCCCCTCATGGGACCCCTACCTAAGTTAGCCATTTGGCTGCCTAGGTTGCTTGGTGCACCAAATATACCTATTGCGTGGAAGGAATTGCCTCTTGGTGCAATCTTAAGGACTTCACATATTTTATAAAAAAAATTATAAACATTTACATACTTTAACTTTTATTACTCATTATGTTAATGAATCATTAATGTTTTTAACTATGATTTGAAGCCAGTTTGATTTTCCTATTGTGTTAGCATGTCAAATGTATCAAAGAGCAATTGTGGTCAATTTCACTAATAAAATATGATTTAAACAATCCAATTGAAATAAAAATGAAGATTGATTCACTTCTATCTTCGTATACTCAACCATCTTAATAATGTGAAATAGAAATAATAATGATCACTTTTAGTATGCAGAAATTTTGTCTTGCAGGCTTTTTATTGTTAATTTTTTAAAAAAATTGAATTATTTTATAATCTATGAAATCAATTGTGTGTTGATCATTTTTATAGATGTTATCTTCTTATACAAGTTTGAACTCTAGTAATTTTAGGAGCACATCATGGTTATCTTAATTTTCACAACCTATATTAAAATGACAATGTAGATAGATGAATTTTTTTCCCCTAAAAAATGAAGATTAATTTTTGCATGCCTTCCATGCAATAGTTTTTTTTGGTGCATTTTAGCAATAGGTATTTTTGGTAGACAAAAAAAAGGTATTTGTGGTGCCTTGGTTGGGTCCTGTATGCATTTGGAGGGAATTTTAGGCAATTGATTTTTGGCGTAAAACATTGTGATTGCATGTTGGAGGGAAGTTTCGAAGTTTAATCAACAATTTGGTATTTCAACTCCCGCGCACATTTTAAGGTTTTCCATAATAGAAGATATCAAGAAAAAGCTTCGGTCTGAGAGTACATTGCAAGTTTGATGAAGGAAACAACTATTGAATGCAAATATTGGTGGTTTCCATTTTTTTAATGCCAGAGCTTGTTGGGATATGTTTTTTGAGTTGCAACACCAATATCATTCAAGAAAGGGTAGGACATTAAACAAGGTTACAATCTAAAGGTAAGTGGAAATATTGAATCCCGAAACCGCATGCTAATCTTCATCCTTTATAACAGTGATCCTGATGTTGCATATATTGTTCTTGCTTTCCATTGCTTCATTTATGTTACAATCTTGTGCTTTCACTGATATAATGATAATGCTCTTTGACATTCAATGAATCTCATTGACTTTGAACCCTTTTCACTATGTTCCATGGTATTTTACATCTTCTTTGTGCATGATATCGAGTCACATGACATTCATAAAAACTACTATTATCTCCTTTATTTTGCTATGATCCTTTGACACCCATATGCTTTGATATAACAATGATCATTTGCAACTATTTTCCCTCTATATATTGTCTTTCATTCCTATCCCTTGCATGCCTTGGACTATTGTTATCATGCATTGAAATTGGAACTCTTTATTCATTGTATTGATAACTCATTAGCACTATCATTGTTTGTATTGATTGCTATCTTATGATGATTGTTCTTCATAGTCAATCCTTAAAATCATTGTTATGATAAAAACATAATTTTTCTCTTTTGTTTTTATATTATGATCTCATTGCTTTGAACCTTGTGCTTTGTGATTATCACATCTTTGTTACAATCTCTTCAAGGACTGACTTTATTTCTCTATTGACTACAAGAGACCCCTTTGATCTTACAACCCCAAGCCTCTTAAAGAAAACTTAGAATCAATTGGCAACAATGAATAAAAAAACATCATAGCTAATTTTATTTATTTTCCAAGAGCATTCAATGAAAATATAATAGAAAACACACATCACTTTGTGGGGTAGGGTTTATTTTATTTGAAAACCTACCTTCAACATCCAAGTAAAAAATTCAGCCTACCAAGTCTGTGTCGAGTCCTCCAAGTCTTAAGTCAAAAATTATCCTGCCAAGACTATTTTACATCCAAGTCTTCTATCTATGATACAACTATGATAAATGTTTAAAAATACTATACACAATTGTATGATACAATGCATAAATTTGTAGGCTTTCTCATTATATCAAAAACTTCAAACTACAACTCACAAAAATTAGAAATGAGTTATAAAAAAAACTTATTGTCAAGTATAGTTTTCTCCAAATCAAAATTGCATTATCCAATTTACATAATTTTCTAGTTAACTAATTTTTGTGGGAAAAAAACACTCACTGTACAAAGTAAAGCGAGAGTTTCTTTCCAGGATTTCAAAGGCCTACTGTTCACAAGGCCAATAAGATCATTATTGACCATAGCAGAAACCACTTGCACTAATAGTGTTAAGTCAAAAAATATTCCATAGAAAGAAATATATTTTAGATAAACAGAGCCAATTAGCCTTGTAAAATCCAGATAGCTGAATACAAGAAGGAGGGTAAAACATAAAAAATTAAAAGACTTTAATACATTTCAAATGCCAAGTAATTAGTCTAGAAGCATAACTTTAAGATAGGAACAATTTGTTTTTCTTGAATATTCATCATAATTTTTCTCTTCTAAAGAACTGCCCCCGACATGAGCAATGAGAAGTGCATATGCCATCTTGTTTGCTGACATGCACTGCATGAATGCTCCCTTATAATCACCAACAACTAAAGAAATTTGAATGGATTCATCACATTCTGAGTATTTAGTCAAATCTTTAGTAGCTTCATGTTGCATCTCTTCTCCATTACCTAGGGTATCCTTCCCAACAACAAAATCATTTTTAGTGAGAGGAAGTAAGGAATCTTCTTTCAAACTATGCAAACTATCAAAAAACTCCTCGCCATTGTCTTTGGGGGATGTAACATCTTGTCCACCTTTTGACTGAACTGATGGATCTAATTGTGTTGTATCATCAAGAGTGACATTGTCGATTATTTCACTACTAATATCATCAATGTTGGCAGATTGAGCTTCCTATAAGTCTTGATTCTTTTTTGAATGCACTTGAAATCCAAGGTGCTCAAGTAGCTTTGTCCTAGCATTTCCTTCATCTTCAAACATGACTCTTAGGAAATTCCATGTCTCCCTCTCTTCTTCCAAACTAAATCAATGCAGAAACCAAAAATTTGCAAGTGAAACAATACAAATGAATGTAAATTGTTATTAATCCCATTCAAAAAGTATCCACAAATAACTAACTAAGAATCCTGAGACTTCTTATCACACAAAGCTAGCAATGATAATTTTTCACCATCTGCTATTGTAACTTCAAACTCTGTTGAACGAGGCACCAAAATGTCCTCAGTAATGAGATTGTGTATATATACCTATGAAAATAGCAGAAAAATAAGACTATATATCATCTTAATGACATGTACCAAAGAATAAATTGTACAATACCTCATAAGATCCAACAACACTCTATGAAACTATACCGGGCCAAAATAAAGCAAGCTTTCCTTCATATCCAAAACTGGCACCAACTGTTCTCTTCAACCACTTAGGAGCTTTCAAGAGTGCACCTGAAAAGGGAAAAATGAAAAGATAGACATCATGTATTTGCACACAGGATTCCAATTCATTGAGAAAATCTTATAAGTGAGATTCCCATTTCTTAACTAAGTCATGTATGGTTATCACATAAAGCAAAACTTACCACCCACTTTATGTTTGAAAGCAAAGCACTATACTTGGGTTATTCACAGAGAGTCATTAGTCAAGTACTATAGGAAATAAATCATGGGCATATCAAACCAGTAGAGCATAGATAGCAATAGTGATCATGCATAAATCTCATGAACATATTTTCATCAATTAAGGTAGAATATGTATTTTGACAATGAAAAAAATCTAGATGAAATAGACCTAACTTCCTAACACTTTCACTTCTACTTGTAATTTTCAATAACACTGAAGGCATATATAGATTGGGAAGGTACCATTGGGATTTAAAGACCCCTTATTGTGTGATTAAACAATACATACAATTAGGGAAATGTTATTATATGTAATGACATAAGTTGAGGTTGAAGGTATTGTTTGATGCCAATTCAAACAATGGAGGCTCTTGTTGAAATCTACCTCTACCTTCTCATCATGGTAAGGAAAGTGAGATGCAGTTAAACCATGGAAGTCATGAATATATTTGGATGAAAAAATGAGCCTGGGCCATCATCACTAGCACAATGAAAAATAACATGCCTAGATCATACAAAAAAGTAAGAGAGAATAAGAATCAGTAATGGATAACTGAATAAAGCTTGTTGTCTCCAAGAAGACAAATACCACATATATCTGGTGTTCATTACCTAGCTTGATGAGATCAATGTCAATCCTTTAATTTATAATATTCTTTACAATATCCCCATGTTACTACAGTTCTGCCAAAGAATTATGACAAGAAAGATGTTATTTCTCCAATAATGAAGATATTGTTTCAAGCTAGTTGAAAATTTGCAATGGTTAAAAAACTCTTTGTTAGAGAGACAAATGAATCTCCTAACATTGCCCATGATTGAATAGGCTCTGCTACACTTGAAACTGCTAATGCATGCATATCCAGCCAGCCAAATTGTCCAAAGTACTTCTATAGGAACCAACTCAGTTGTTTTCTGGACAACATATACATTGCATTCACTAAGCACACCTCCCACACCCTCCTATAACCACAATTTTTAGAGGATTTCTCATGGTAATTTGGAAGTAAATTTTGGAGACACTCTTATAAAGAAAGCATGATTTCTTCATAGAGTTGTGTAAACATTTAAAATCCTTATCCCTAGAGCTAGTCTACCAAATAGAATAAAATTATAATAAATGATATATTTTCCAATTAAAGAATTACTCCAAAACATTACCTGATGAGCCTCCACCAAACACAACCTTTTTGGAATCCATTTGACTGGGGGCTTGAAATGGATGAACATCAAAAGAGACAAACCCACATTAATTACAAAGATGTTCCTTATGAACAAAAAGGAACACAACTAACTCATCAATGAAAAAACATAGTATCATCTAGCATGTAATTCTAAATTACGTGAACCTAGAGATAATCTTGTGAAGAAATACTTGCAGTGTGCTGAAATACTTGTAGAAGATATATATCATGTACTTCTAAGAGATGATTTTGAACACAAACACTTGTGATCCAAAATCAATTATGAGTGTATGGCTATGTTAAGTTTGTCCTCTTTGACAATCAGACAAAATAATTTATACTAAATACAATCAAACAAAAATCAACCATAAATGATAAAGTTTTTAAAACAAGAGTGCTTGAGATAAATGAAAGACTCTTCAATAAACCCATGAAGGATAATTGACATGATGACATGAATTTTCAAATTTGATAATCCTTCTGATTCTCTAAATAAAGTACAAATGACTCTTGGCCTTCAACTCACTTATATATAATAAATCCTTATGTCACATTTACATTAACTGATTAACACCATATGACTGTTACTGGTATATTTAAATATTTTTTATCACCTCCACTCATTCATGACCCACATTGAACATTACATTCTAGCACTCATCATAATGTTATCTGTGGATCAATCCGCTTTCAAGGCTCAATCATGTTTTGGCTTTAAGTATCTGGAATTTGCAAGATCCACATCAATCTAGATAAACATCTAGACTTATATATTATCACCTGTCTTTCATCACATTTCCACAATTCACAAAGACAATATCAAGCATTTGAAATCAATTCTACGTTGTTGCTCCTTCTGTTGTTATAGAAATATTCCAATGTAGTAGCTTATTAAAACATCCCAACTAGCTAATACAAAGTTATTAGTAGGAGTTCAATTGCATCTGTCATTTGCTTGCCATATGCCAATATCAGAATTATGAAAACAAGCTCAAATCCTTAAGAAACAAAGATAGGTCTAATCAATTATCGAATATGGAGTTTTAGCCACTCAACCAATCAACTAATTTAAGATATGTTTTATGGATGACCATGTGAATGAACCCTCATCAAATAGAGAAGTAAGCAAATAAAGTTAATATCCAACTAGATTGGATAGAAAAATGATAAACAAAGGTCATCAAGGATTACCTTGAATAGCTCCAGATAGGCTTGCAAATTCATTCAACATAATTGAACTTCTAGTGTGGTTTGTAACATTAAATGTCAAACTTAGATCAATCAATCAAAAGGGTAAATACCTTAAATAATAAAACATCGGATATGATCAAGAACTCAAAGCACATACAAACTGATAAAGGATCAACACAATAAGAAGAGACAAAATCTACAATGGCTAAGTCTCACAAATGTTGAAATTTGGCAAGGTTACCCTACAAAACCCATTTGTTTCCACCAATCTATAGAGCATTCAATTATTTGTATTTTCCAACGCTTTCATCCTTATTTTTGGTCTAGTTTTACTTCTTCAAAACCTAATCTCAGTCTTTGATGTTTTCAAAAAAATCAAATAAAAACTAAGTTGAAAGTCATAAGCATATCTATAAAAAGTTTGGGTACTCCAATTATCTTACAAAAATAAAGTACCCAACCTCAATGTTATGATAAACCCAAAACCTTTTGACTTAATTCACACTTAAACTTATGATTTTTAGATTTTTACAATTCATTTTCTGCCTTGAAATTCCAGACTCACAAATCACCTAAGATTGTATCCTGGACATGCCATAAACTTCAATTTTTACCTGGATAATTTTTTACTCATAATCCAATAACTTTTTTTTGTTAACAGGCACTTTATAAATGTAACCAATCATGGTGAGAAAATATTTAAAAAAATATTTAATATTCAATTCATAATTTGTATTTCTGACTTGATCTTAATTGGTCTGGATTTCCCCACCTCTTAATGTACATGAATTTAAAGAACTCATGTTTGCAATACTTATCCATCACTCATCCTGATGTTGTGTCAAAAGAGTGGCTCAAAATATTAATTAAATCTTCTTCCATAACTATACTGAAACATATCTCAACCTTCATATTTTTTATTTTGATTTTAAGACTCAAATATAATTGAAACAACTAAAGACTCAAAGAGAAAACCTTTCACATGAGAACACCTGATCCTCAGATGCAAATTAACCTTCATACATGTTTCTTTTTATTTTAAGACTCAAAAGTCAAATATCACAAAAACAAGTAAACATCTAAAGACTCAAATCTTATCAGCAAGGGCACTTTTAAGTTTTACTTTCATAACACAATCAATGCAAAAGAAAGAAATACAGAAAGTAGTTCAAAGAGATATGAAAGTAAAGGTTACATGAGTAATGCTATTTATCTAGTGGTTTACATAACTTGTCTATATTTATAAGTCAGACAACTTGTAAAATGTATAATTGTTGGAATGGGAATGAAACTGGATTGTTGTTGAAATTTTTTATTCTCATGGATAGCTATTGAAGCACTTGCATGGATTATAAAAGCTTGTTTGGGTAGGACTTGGAGACTTTTGAAGAGGCAGGAAAGGAATTTAGAGTTTGTTGCAATGAATTTGAAGTCAGTGAGGCCCTTTGCAGAAAATTCAGAGGTAACTCGAAACCCTCGTTGCTGAAAGTAAGCTGATAGGAAACACAGGCGTATTCCATTCTCAGTAGGTAAACTTCAAATGAATGTTAGACAGATCTCAGATCAATGAATCAATATATCCTCTTCTTTCTATTATGGTCTTTACTAAAAGTGACTACTTTCAACAATGTTTTGGCATCTTTGTTTTCAGATTTATGTTGTTTTCTTTAAATCATAAACTAAATTAATATGGGAATGCACTATATTATAGATGGATTAGTGTCAAAGGTTGACTATGGATCAATATCATGCATATGATGAGAGAGTAGTTGATGAGAGGGACATTGACAAATATCCATGTCCATGTAAAAATTGTCTTGGTGGAAAGGTGAAAAAAAGAAATATGATTTATCGACATATGATAAGATATGTGCATAGTCGTATAAGCCCTTGGGCTTACAATTATTATGAAGATATGATAGAATGGTATACTATGAGAGATGAAGAGGCACCAAACATAGATGAAGAGGCATAAATTTTTGATGAAGGGTTTGAAGTTGATAGAATGATGAATGGGGGTCTAAACGATGATTGGGAAAAGTCAATGGAGGATGCTTTAAAGCCTGTGTATGCTAATTGCAAGTCAAGTCATTTGAAAAAAAATCCTTCAAATTCTTAACTTGCAAGTGTTGCATGGTTGGAAAAATGAGAGTGTAGAATGGTTGTGTATTATTTCACAAAAATCTTGCAAATGAGAGTGAATGTTTGAAATGTCATGAAGCGAGGTATACACAAGGGTTGAAATCAACTGTGGTTCCTAGAAAGGTTCTTCTCCACTTTTTGATAATACCACGATTACTTAGAATGTATAAGTGTAGAGACATTGCTAAACTTATGCAGTGGCATGCCCAAAATAAGAGCACTGATAGAAAAAATGGCATGTGTCTGATTCTAAGACGTGGATGGAATTTGATAACAGATGGTCCAATTTTTCTCAAGATCCTCATAATATAAGGTTGGGTTTGGCTCTAGATGGGGTGAACCCATTCTTAGATCAAAGTAATAAATGGTCAACTTGGCCAGTGTTTCTAATAAACTATAACTTGCCTCCATGGTTAGCAACTAAACCATTTTTCTTAATGTTATCATTGATTATACCAGGAAAGAAAAGTGTGACTTCAGATACACTAGATAAGCATCTTGATCCATTATATGATGAGCTAATGGAATTGTGGAAATGAATTGAAGTAATTCAATCTTTAAGGGATGGTAATTCAATCAAATTTGCTTTAAGAGCTTCCTTATTGTTTATGATTCATGATCTTCCTACATATGGCACATTGTCTGGTCTCTCTGTTCATGGATACCATGGATGTCCTACTTGCAACTTTAAGGATTTTTTGAGGCACTCAAAAAGTTTGTGTAAGTGTATTTATTGTGGAAATATTGCTTACCTTAAAATGGATCATCCATATCATCAACAAAAAACACATTTCAATGGTCAAGAAGAGAATCATGAAGCACCATTGCTAATAATAGTTGATTAGATTGTTGAGAATGGACAAAAAAGAATGTCATTTATTGAAAATGATGGGATTGTTGGCAGCAGATATGATCCATGTAATAAAAGTGGTGTAAAATGGTTGTGCATATTGTATAATTTTCCATACTTTAAGGATATAGCCATTAGGTATACTATTGACTTTATGCATACTGAGAAAAATATAGCTTATGCTATTATAGAAAATATTTTTGGTGATTTTGATACTATTTCATCACGTGAAGGCTTTTGAGAAATAAAGATTCATCGAAATCTTTGGGTTGCAAAATATGATAATGAAAAATATAGAAAACCTAGTGCTCCTTATGTTTGGACAAAGGAACAACATGCACAATTCTTATAGTTGATGTCTCAGACTCGCTTTCCCACTGGATATGTAAGTAGTAGCATCATAAGCCAAACTAACATTAATAGCTTAAGAGGCCTCAAGACCCATGACTATCATGTCATAATCAGGAATATTTTACCTATTGTGGTAAATATATCAAGTTTGGAAAAGGGGTCAAGATTGGCAATTATAAGGTTGGGCCTAATATTAAAGAGAATGAGTTTACATGTATTAGATCCTTTGAACTTTGATAGTTTGAGGGAGGAGGTTGTTGAAGTCCTTTGTCTATTGGAACGAGAATTTCCACTAGCAATCTTTAACATTTCTATGCATTTTTTGATACATCTAGAATATGAAATAGAGCATTGTGGCCTAGTAAGAATGAGATGAATGTATCCTATAGAACGATATATGAAGGTTTTGAAAAAAAATGTCCGTACTAGGGAAAAACTAGAAGGCAGCATGTCTAAGGGATATTCAATGCAAGAGGCCATGGGATTTTGCACCGAATATATGAAGGATTTTAAAAATGTCAATCAATGTGTATGGGATGATGACGAAGATGAGAGAGTTGTAGGTGAAGTATTAGAAGGAAATGGATTTCACTTCAAGCTATCATATCAAGAAATAAGTGCAATACATGCCTTTATTCTTCAAAACACATCTTCATTCGATAAGTGGCGTAGGTAAAAAAATAAAATTACACAATAATTTATTTACTCAATTGCATTTACACATTTATATTATTAATATTACTATTTGTACATCATTATTCTATGTAGAAAATATGACGAAGAGAATCAAACTTGGATGCAACATTGACCTCAAAAGCGCAGACATCATGATTTGATTAGAGGTGATTCTTTTCCAGAATTTGAAGAATGGATTGCTAACATAATCAGTGATGCAAAAGAAGAAGGTCAAGATATAACAATAGAGGAAAGCGAGATTTAATGACCTCCACATTTATGGGCTATTTGTTTAGTGGAATGTGGGCCTATGGTAGTCATTTAAGAGTGGAAGAAAAAGACAAAGGAAAGACAAATTGTGATTGTGTTGTTAGTGCTGAATTTCTTCATGAAATTGAGAAGAAATTTTATGTTGGATTCATCCAAGAAATTATTCAAAAGGATTTTGGTGAAAATAATCCTATATTATTAAAATGTAAGTGGATCCGACCATCCACAGTACAATTTGATGAGTATGGATTTGTATGTGCAAATACATGACAATTTTTATCAGAGACAAATGAGCCGTATGTTTTCCCTCTTCAAATTAATCAATCATTTATAATTGATGATGAAAGAAGCCTAGGTTGGTCATATGTCATTCAAACATAGTCTCGTTCGAAATGAAAAATTCATGGAAGTTATTGATGTAATGCTTGATGGGCAATATGTTAATTTACAAGAAACATTTGAAGAAGTGTCGGATGAAGACAATGAGGGACTATTTGAAGAAGAGATTTTGATTACCAATGAAGAAATTGGGAGAGAGAATGTATTGCATGTAAGAAATGAGGATGAGGAAGAAAATCAAGTAGATGCAGACACGAGTGATCAGGATTCTAATCTTACTAGAAATGCAGATGATTATTGATGAGCCCCATTTTATGACCTTTTATGTAAGAATTTTATTTTTTTAAGACTGTTTTATGTTTTAAGGACACAAACCTTCAGACTATACCTATTTCAAAGCTTTAATGTTGATAGTTTTATATATCCTTGTGGTCACGATCATGACTATTACTATTGCAACTCATTATTTCACATACATTTCTGCATCATTGTGTATACACCATCAAAGTCATTTCTTTTACATTACTGCCTTTTGTATTCACTTTCTTCTTGGCACTATTTACTACTTTTATATATGTTCTTTATCACTATCCTTTTTCTAGCATCCTTTATAAAATCCATCATTGAAGCATTATTAAACATTGTTTCTATGTTTTATTTTACACTTTTTAACTAAAATAACATTGTCTTCCCTACATATGACATTAACTTTAGCCCTATTTTGTAATATTATTGTATACCATTTCCTTGTGAACTGCTTTGGAATTGATTGCTCATTGCCATGAAAGTATTTCTCATTGTTGCCTTGATTTCTTGGATATTTCACCCACTGTGGCACTCGTTTTCTCACTGATATGGTCTTTTGTTCTCTATTCCTTCACTGTTTATAGTAGTAGTATACAATCCTTGATGATTGATCACTATTTTTTTGTCAATGATCAAGGCATTAATACAGTGATTCCCCATTGCAATAGAAGAATTTCCTCATTATATCCCCACTATTTTGGCATTACATGCTGCTCACATCCTTTATTTTCTTCACATTCTTTCTAATAGTGATATCACTGTTATCAACATTTGTGCTTCTGACTTTATGCACTAGAAATAACTGTCTCATATGTATCTTTATATATTGTAAGGTCATTGCTTTTTTTTTCTTTGATCAAATATTCTTCACTGTTTTGCATATATCTTGAAGTTCACTACTATTTGACTACTTAGTCCCCAAATCATGGTGTTCCTTGCTTGTAACTCACTGTCCACTCCAACGTATTTGTTCTTTTTCATGAAATCTACCCCTTCATGAATGTATGTGGATGTTATGAAAAAATTATTATGTAACAAAACAACAAAAGTAAGAATCACAAATACCATAGACATTTCTTAGTGATGATGCTATCACCTAAGTAAAGCATTGGTTTAGTTGTACAAAATGGTTGTCGTGCTACAAGTTCATATCCAATTAAAATTTGGTAATAGTTTTTTTTTATTGAACTATGAATGAAAAAATTATTGCTAAAGATTTGATGGATTGATTCAAATACATTGCTAAGTTTTTTATGCAACTGGCATTTTTGCAGGGCACCAATATTATTTAATATCCATTGGCTTAAATACCCACAACATCTAATGATTCTTGTTGTTTGCAGTGCCTTAGAATTTGTACATGTTTTAATGGCTGTTCATTAAAATTGAGACCTCATAAACTTGTATTTATGCAATTTTTGTTATGGTTAATTATCTATGTATCAAGTTGCTAATTTATACATTATTGTTTTTTTGGACATCAGGAAATGAGGAAAAGAATTTAAGGCACAAATTAGATGATAGTGATCACAATGCTGAAATTCCAATGATATATTATGAGCTCTTTTGTGAAGAACATGTGGCCAAGAACAATGAATATTTATCACGTCTTGGTTTGACAAACATGCAAGTTGTAAATCCACTAAGTAGTATATTATTTGTTTAATACTTTTTAATGAAATTTTATAGGCAAGAGCTTTATGTATATAAGATATGATATGATATTTTTTTTGTTTTACAGGAAAGAAAAAGAGTGCAGAGAAAATGCAGAGAAAAAATAAAAAGAAAGTAAAGATACAATGCTGCCAACTCATAGAAGCCAACACTTTTGTGATTCAACAAATGTAGTTGGTGAAAAAAATAGTTGTGATGAAGTGAAATCTGTGGAAACCAATACTAATCTACCTACTCATGCCACACCTGATGTGGCCAAGGAGCATGAAGTTTCGATTAATGAAAGTCATGAAGAGAGTCCGCTTGCATCTGATGTGTGTGAGAGTGCACCTGTTGCATCTACAAATTTTGATGCAATTAGTGGATCAGCCATAAATATTAGCAGTGGTGAAACAAAAGATGAGCCTGCTTATGTTAAAAGAAAAAGATCGAGTCAAGATTTATACAAATCTACAGAGAGGAATGCAAAAGAAAGAATATTAGAAGGGAAGAAGCTATTCTTGGTTGAGGTATCAAGAGATGGTGAACCCATTGGGAAAAATGGTGCAAGGTGAGCCTCCGAGTTAGGTGTAAGATGTAGGGCCCGTTTGGATATCTACAAATCAAATTTTGCAGAGCAAGATCCATGAAATGTGGAATATGTTATACAAAAAATGGAAAATGACTTTGACACTGTTGGTGGAAAAATCTTTAGAAAATATTACAAGCACAAGATGAGACTTTTGATGAACAATTTTAGATACAATTGTAGAAAAATAATCATGGAGGGAAAAGAGATGTTAGAATCCAATCTATCTCCCAAATAGTGGGAGGCATTGAAAGAAAGTATGTGTTCTGAAGAATATTTGACAAAGAGTAATAGAGGCAAGAGAGCAAGAGATAATGTGAGGACTGAATATACATTTGGCTGAGGCAGGTTGTGGGCCAAAATGGAATAATGTGGAGTAAGTGTATGTATTTTTGGTTCAATTTACATTGTCTTATTTATTTCAATTTTTCATTGAACTGACTATATGTTGAAATTGACATTGTATTTTAGGTGGAAAACAATAATAGAGAAGTAAGTGTAGAAGATATTGTCAATTATATGGCAACACTAGATCGTACTAAATCTAATACTAGTATGAAGTTGAAATCTAGTTCATCAATAGCGATTTCACAACCATCTGTTGAATGCCCAGTAAGAGCCTCTCCAAATCATGTCAACTCAAATGAAGAGTGCCAACATATAATGAGTTGCTTAAATTGTCTCACTGAGAAAGTTTCACAATTGGTTGCCCCTGTTAAGCCTATAGTTTCTGCATGGAATGACCATAATTCCATGGATTCAAATAAGGTAAGAGGCTATCCCTCAATATTTTTATTCTCAACTATATCACCTTTATATTATATTCTAAAGATGTCTACAAATTTCATAAATGTTTTCCACAACATGCCTTTATAAAATTACTCTCGTGATCTCTAGGCAAAGTATTACGATCATATATAGAACAATGAATCTATGAATTTTTTCCTTTTGTTTCATTGAAATCCATTGTGACTGTCCTAAATGTTGTGACTATGAGTTTTATGACAAAATAATTATGAGATCAATGAATGATCTACTCTTTCTTTTCATTGTTCTTCTAACTCATGACTCTCTTTAGTTCATGACTTTGCTTATTGTCACTTAGTTCAGGACTTTGTAGCCTTCCATGCTAGTTGATGAAGAAAGTATTTTGTTTCCTTTTATTGAAGTTATTGAAACACATGCTTAAGAAGAGTTTGAATGGGTTGTTCTTTTGGAAAAAATAGTGAAATCAAGATGATGAGAATAAGAAAGAATATAGGAGTGAAAGGATAATTTCCATAAAAGCCAAACAATATTCAAATGAGACGGTGGTGGAATTATTTCCTCATCTCAACTATCCAACATGCATATAGAGAGGAAAATAAGGAGGAAAACTTCCTTGCCAACTTTTCCATGGGAAATAAAGAAGACATCATCATTAGTACTATACTCGAGGCATGGAACTCATTTAGCTCTACACTTAATCCCAAACCTTCCTTTCCATAGACCACCAAAGATTCTAACATCTTTACATAAGGCCAACATCATCACTATTTATGCCTATCAATCAAGGAAGGTTGCACTTCAAAGTAATCATTTTTCAATTATCATTACTCAGAGTCAGCACCAAAATGGAGTGGTATGAAATCAACATTACCTTATCTCATGAGAGCTAGTACTCGATCACATTTGTCATGAATATTAATTGGTACAAGAAAATTACAATAAAGCCTTGGGAGCTAAAATCAAAGCAAGGAAGCAAGAGTGATTATGTTAGACAAGGAGTATATAAAGGTTTATAGGTAATTGAATACTGAATATGGATTACGGTTTATAAGTAGTTTGACCCATTATTACTTCAAAATATAAACATTATAACAGAAGTGTCTCAATATGATGTAAATAGGTGAATTGTGCAATCTATCTTCTTACTATGTCTACTATAATGGAAATTTAAAAAATGAATTGATAATGTTTAATTGGGTCTTGGTCTCCCTTTATATACGGGAGGAAACAAGCTATAGACCCATTAAAAAAAGGTACAATGCTTGATAACTAAATACTAATTAACATAAATAAAAACATAACACTTCAGCAGGTGAATGCATCAATCTGTTAATCTCCCAGCGGGTGCCTATGACCACCTAAGATCTATTCAAGGCTCCTACTCCATCATAATGTATCACCTGAAAATTACACCTCCACTACGATGCAGGCTGGTTTTCATGTCCCAATGGTTGTCCTTTTGTATTTGATGCATACATGGTTTGGTTGATGAGCAAGTTGATAGCGGAAAGATGGAGAGTGTATTCCTCCTTAGCATAAGTCTCTACGTTGGAAATTGAATCCTTCATATCAAACTCCATATACATCATCCTCTCAAGGTGTTTATGTGTATTTTGTAACACCATCTCTTCATTGTTTATTTTTTCCAATGCATTAGGTAGAAACAGGGCAATCTTGGCCTTCCAATCATCTTGCTCCCTAGGATTTCCAAGGCTATCATGGGGTGTAGGGTGAAATCAAAATAGGAAAGATCCTCTTTGAGCCTACTATGGTACTTATTGTGTGATTCCACTAGCTTATTGTATGCTTGTAATGTCTGACCTTTCATGGATTTCTCATTTAGGAGCTCCTTCCTTTTGTCAATCATCTACTCTTGCAATATTTCATTCTCCATGAGTGTTGAGTGTGTTTGTTGAAACAACTTCCAATATTCATCAGCACAATCCATCATCCTGCTGAATCTTACTTTGATTATCTTAGACACAACATAATACTTAGTGGTTTTAATTTATGTTTCCAGCTCCTTGCTTTTCTTCTGGGACTTCTGATGACAATTTTTCCAATAAGCCACATCTAATGCATCCAACATTCTCTTATCAATTTCTAACCATGGGGAATATAATTCTAGTGTTGAATAGGAATATTTTTTATCTTTGTAACTAGCCAACTCCTTCAATTTATTTTTTTCTTTTATCAAATTTCCAATTTGTGCCTTAGTAAAATTTTCCACATTTATGTTCAATTCAACCATTTCAATGGGGTTAGTGTTCCCTACTCTCTGGACCAAAAGATTTCCAAACACCTAGTTTGGGTTATCAATGGTAGTGGGTATCTTATCCTGAGGATACAATGACCAAATTAGCAGGGTGGCTTCATCCAAGTTGTACCCCGATCTTGAGTACATTTTATCACTAGCTTCCTCTGTTAAGTGCATTGATTTGTCTCCTCTTCTCCTAAAACTATCAAATACTATTGCAGCATTGATATTCCACCTTGGTAGGAGTAGTACCCCAGCTTCTTGAAGTAGTTCCATTCCCATTTTAGGGGTGATAGATTCTACTTTTTTGTCTATTTCTTTCCTTAATTCTCCCAAGGTGGCTGCCTCCTGCTCAGGAGTGATATCTTTCATCTTTTGTCTCAACATCCTACCTTTATGCTCATAAAAATAATAATTTAAATTTAGAAGTATTAACAAAGTCATTATTGAAAATAAATTCTTGCCCAACCTTAATCCTCACATCAAAGAGTTCATCTAAATCTTCAAATTTGATAATGTTATGTTCTTCAGGTGGATGATATTGTGTAACTACAGGGGCGCTTATCTGTTCAATCTCATCATCTTCGCTTATGGCTGTATCTATAAAGAAACTCTCCATAGGAGTGAGCTATGAGGGTATGTAATCAAGAGGATCTATGTCCTCAACCTGCATTCTTGAATGAGTTGTATGAGGTGCTTCAAAGACAACTGAGGGTACATCTTTTATTATTTCATCCACATGAGCGATGAGTTGCTCAATTCTTTCCACAGGATCCTGCACTTCATCAAACACTCCTGAGTAGGATGTGATATTCCCTCTCTTCCATGTCTTAGCCAATAGAACTTTGTTATATGCAATCATCCTATCTTTTGTCGAAGCTTCATCATAATTCCTTATTACATCATCAAGAGAAAAGTGATGTTCGTATCCTAATATCCCTTGTGACAAATTTTCTTTATGAATAAAGTTCTTTGTATCAAAATTCTTTCTTTCATTTCCCAACGATAGATTGTATTGTGCCAAATTGCTATCAATTTCTTCATACCCCTCATTTGTGACTACCATAAAATCTCCAAAACATAAAGTGATGGGCATGAGATATTGCTTATTGTATCATTTTACATTAGATTTAGCCAACTACCTAAAAATTTCTAAATAGGCTATTATGTCTAGAACTGTCTGTGGCAATAAATGTGGGGCTCCTTCGAACCCATAAACTTTGATCATAGTACAATCAAAAAATGCATACCAATCACCTAGTTATGATTTACCTTTTTCTTGGGGTCCTTTTCCTTTTGTCTCAAGAATTTATGTATTTCAATGGACAGGTTATAATTACATGGATGTCCAAACAATTTCAACAATGGTTTCACAAAATATTCTTCAAAGTACAAATAATGTGATCTACCATATCTACTATCCCATATTGAGGTCCACAATTGTGTAGCTTTATAATTCCCATTTTGATCAAAATCCCTTATCCTTAACTCTTCTCCCCAGAACCTTCTGACATGTCCTTCATGTAGAAGCAAATGCATCAACAAGGAATAATGTTTAAAATTAATACTATCACTATAGCTTTTGATCCTTTCCATCCCCTGGGTCAGAGCATTGGCTAAATAACCAACATAGTCAAATTCTCTAGTGTCTTTACTTTGTATGTCTGTAACCAAGACCATTGGGGAAATTGAAATGAGGGGAGGAACCTCTACTCCTAACACTTGTCCAGCTTATTGAAAAATATTCTTCAAATAAATGCTCATGAAAGGGAGGGTTTTCAAATCTAGAAATCCTTCTGAGTTGGCTCCCTTCATCCTTGAGCCTATGTAGTGGTAGCTTCCATCTTCTACAGCTTGTGTCCATATGATGGTATTTGGTTAAAAGGTCCTTGATTGTAAATGGAAAACTCACGGAGCACTCCAATTGAAAAACTGTAGATATGAGATCCTTAGAAATAATGAGAAGATCAAACCCATCATATGATTGAATAATTATTCTTCTAGGGTCATATCTAGTGGCTAAAGCTTTAACCAGTTCTGTATTGAAAAACACATTGGGTACCACTAATCTCCCCAAGTTTAATCTCCATGGGTTGTAGACAGGTTGAAACTTGTATTGTTTCCTATAATGGTACATGAACAACTCGTATCCTCGGCATGGTTTCCACATGTCTCCTAAGCCTTTTTTCTTGTCCCATAACTTTTCCATGGAAGGATTTGACTATGCACTCCTTTTGGGTCTCGGTCCTGACCCAGGGCATTGGTCAATCAAGTCCTGGTTTAGAAGTATTTTCTTTATTTTTTGTTTCTTACTTTTTTGTGTTTCTAAGCTTTCTTCCATTATTAAAGTTTTTTACATGCCTTTATAAAAGCAACTTCTTAGTCAGGTTTTGTACACTTACTTGAATTCGCTTTCTCTAGCTCTAAGTTGTGCAGCAATGGTGTATTCCCAACCTTCTCTCCTCTGCTTCCGCTTCCGAAAAATTCTTTCAAGTCTTAATGACCAAATATGATCGAATTAAAATATAATTCAGTCAGCTCTAGTTCATAAATTCTCCACTTGCTCTCAATCTTGTTGTCAGAGGAGAACATTTAATTTGAATATCCCAATGATATCTTTCAAATGTCACATCAGTTAAAAATAATAATAATCATTGCATCAACAGGATCATGATTCCACTTCCATCGATAAACACCCTTTTCACTGATGAACTCCTTCCCTTCGGGGTATGGGCGAGAGGCTAGATAATGTTTCCTTGATGTGCCTTAGTTCCTCTGATATCCTTCCTTAGCATATATTTCATGGCTCATGGTCCACTGATAGGTTTTACTTCCTCTGATGCCTTTAGCCTTTTATCGTTGCATCGGGGGAACTAGGTTTTATGTTGGCCCAATAGCCTTCTATTCCCTCGATATGCTTTTATCAAATGTTAATCTCCCTATTGTATAGTGTATTTCCCCATCGGTGGGACATTGTGTTATATTTTTCCGATATGTTCTAGTGCTACCAATATGCTTTAATTAGGCCATCGGGGAAACGATAGCATTTGTTTCACCAATACACTTATGTTACTCCAATGTGTTCAACTTTGTTGACCCCATTGATACATCAGGGAGAGTCCTTTGGAAGTATTCCCAACGAAGTGTTGTTACACTAATATTTGTGTTGTGAGCTTCTTTCATTGGTCTATCAGTGGAGCGATGAGGGGAGTTCCTCCAATGTAGTAATGTTAGGCCGATAGAAAAAAAATATGCAAAAAATCTTGTTTGTCAATTTTTCAACACCATGAGACTACATTTCTTTGAGGAAAATTTTCAACCAATTCACTACCTTGTCTATGCTATTGATTACTATTATGCTATGATATTTTTTTTCCAAGCATCCATAGCTTATTTGAAATCACCTATTTTAGGCTTTTAGCCATAGCAGCAAGGTAGTGAACTATTTGATAAAATGCTTTGGTAGAGATGTATGAAAAATGTGGTAGCATAGACAAGACAGTGAACTTTTGAAAAAAATGCCTCAAAGAAATGTGATCTCATGGTGATAGAATGCCATGACGAATTCCATGACAAGAGAATTGCTATGGATTGTCATGGAATTCCATCACCATGAGACCACATTTCTTTGAGGCATGTTTTCAACTAGTTCACTGCCTATCTATGCTATTGCTTACTATTATGCTTTTATAGGATTTTTCCAAGCATCCATAGCTTGTTTGAAAGAACTTGTTTTAGGCTCTTATCCATAGCAGAAAAATAATGAATTGTTTGATAAAATGCTTTGGTAGACATGTATGAAAAATGTGGTAGCATAGAAAAGGTAGTAAATTGTTTGAAAAAATGCCTCGAAGAAATGTGGTATCATGGTAATGGAATAATCTAGGGAATTTTCTTGTCATGGCATTCCATCACCATGAGACCACATTTTTTTGAGGCATTTTTTCAAACAATCCTTTGTCTATGCTATTGCTTACTATTACACTTTGATAGATTTTTTCCAAGCATCCATAGCTTGTTTGAGAGCACCTATTTTAGAATTTTAGCCATAGCAACAAGCTAGTGAATTGTTTGATAAAATGATTTGGTAGATATGTATAAAAAATGTGGTAGCATAGACAAGGTAGTGAAGTTTGAAAAAATGCCTCAAAGAAATGTGGTCTCATGGTGATGGAATGCCATGGCAAGCACATTGAGACCACATTTCTTTGAGGCATTTTTTCAAATAGTTCACTACCTTGTCTATGCTATTATTATTAATGCTTTGATAGAATTTTTCAAGCATCCATAGCTTGTTTGAAAGCACTTGTTTTAGGCTTTTAGCCATAGTAGCAAGGCAATGAATTTGATAAAATTCTTTAGTAGACATGTATGAAAAATGTGGTAGCATAGACAAGGTAGTGAACTATTTGGAAAAATGCCTCCAAGAAACGTGGTCTCATGGTGATGGAATGCCATGAAAATCCATAGAAATTTTCTTGTCATGGCATTCCATCACCATGAGACCACATTTGTTTGAGGCATTTTTTCAAACAGTTTACTACCTTTTCTATGCTATTGCTTACTATTACACTTTGATAGATTTTTTCCAAGCATCCATAGCTTGTTTGAGAGCACTCGTTTTAGACTTTTAGCCATAGCAACAAGGTAGTGAATTGTTTGATAAAATGATTTGGTAGACATGTATGAAAAATGTGGTAGCATAGACAAGGTAGTGAACTATTTGAAAAAATGCCTCAAAGAAATGTGGTCTCATAGTGCTGGAATGCCATGACAAGCACATTGAGACCACATTTCTTTGAGGCATTTTTTTGAATAGTTCACTACCTTGTATATGCTATTGCTTATTATTTTGCTTTGATAGAATTTTTCCAAGCATCCATAGCTTGTTTGAAAGAACTTGTTTTAGGATTTTAGCCATAGCAACAAGGAAGTGAACTGTTTGATAAAATGCTTTGGTAGACATGTATGAAAAATGTGGTAGCATAGACAAGGTAGTGAACTATTTGGAAAAATGCCTCCAAGAAACGTGGTCTCATGGTGATGGAATGCCATGAAAATCCATAGCGATTTGCTTGTCATGGCATTCCATCACCATGAGACCACATTTGTTTGAGGCATTTTTTTAAACAATTCACTACCTTGTCTGTGCTATTGCTTACTATTACACTTTGATAGATTTTTCCAAGCATCCATAGCTTATTTGAGAGCACCTGTTTTAGAATTTTAGCCATAGCAGCAAGGCAGTGAATTTTTTGATAAAATTCTTTGGTAGACATGCATGAAAAATGTGGTAGCATAGACAAGGCAATGAACTATTTAAAAAATTGCCTCAAAGAAATGTGGTCTCATGGTGATGGAATGCCATGACAAGCACATTGAGACCACATTTCTTTGAGGCATTTTTTTGAATAGTTCACTACCTTTTCTATGCTATTTCTTATTATTATTCTTTTATAGATTTTTTCCAAGCACCCATAGCTTGTTTTAAAGCACTTTTTTTAGGCTTTTAGCCATAGCTACAAGGCAGTGAACTTTTTGATAAAATGCTTTGGTAGACATGTATGAAAAGTGTAGTAGCATAGACAAGGTAGTGAACTATTTGGAAAAATGCCTCCAAGAAATGTGGTCTCATGGTGACAAAATTCCATGACAATCCATAGCAATTTGCTTTTCATGGCATTCCATCACCATGAGACCAAATTTGTTTGAGGCATTTTTTTAAAACAGTTCATTTCCTTGTCTATGCTATTGCTTACTATTATGCTTTGAATTTTTTTTTCCAAGCATCCATAGCTTGTTTGTAAGTACCTATTTTAGGATTTTAGCCAAAGCAGCAAGGCAATGAAATGTTTGATAAAATTATTTGATAAACATGTGTGAAAAATGTGGGAGCATAGACAAGGCAGTGAATTTTTTGAAAAAATGCCTCAAAGAAATGAGGTCTCATGGTGATGGAATTCCATGACAATCAAAAGCAATTTGATTGTCCTGGAATTCTATCACCATGAGATCACATTTATTTGAGGCATTTTTTCAAATAGTTCACTACCTTGTCTATGGCTTGTCATGACATTCCATCACCACATTTATTTGATTCATTTTTTAAAACAATTCACTGCCTTGTCTATGCTATTGCTTACTATTATGCTTTAATAGATTTTTTCCAAGCATAAATAGCTTGTTTGAAAGCACTTGTTTTAGGATTTTATCCATAACAACAAGGTAGTGAACTATCTGATAAAATGCTTTGGTAGACACGTATGAAAAATGTGGTAGCATAGACAAGGCAGTGAACTATTTGAAAAAATGCCTCAAAGAAATGTGGTCTCATAGAATGCCATGACAAGCAAATGCAATTGGTAGTTGCTCCTAGTTATTAGTTATGGAATGTGAAGTAATTGCATAACTTCTTAAATTGACTTTGTAAAAACTATATTGTAATTGAAATTTTTTCATCTATTGGTATCTAGTTCTTATAGTCATATCTTGCAATTTTGTCAAAATTGTCATATGTAAAAGTTGCAAAAATGTAACATTGGGGAAGATCAATGGTCACATAACTAAAAAGGAAATTTTGTTGGTGTGACATATAATACTATTAATTGTCTTACTCTTATTGTTGTTTTTTCTTTGTTGATCTCTTCATAATTGTCTTACCCTGTATGTTTTTATAGTTGCTTCTTACTATCAAGGGGGTGTATGATTGTGGCCCAATGATAGTGACCTATAGCATGCTACCCTTTTCATTGTATAACTTAGGATATTCATGAAATATGATTGTATACTGTGACTTTTATGCTTGGAAAGACTTTGTTGACTATTTTTTAAATGAATTACTCCTAATCTGAATATATTTTTACTTGACGGTTAAACTACATGCAGAGCAATTTTATCAAAGCAACACGAAAAAAAATAGACCTTGATTTCAATCATAGTTGTGTTGAGGTTGAGGTAATATAATAGTTGTTGTGGACAAAAATTTATAGCTTTTGCATTCTTTACTTGACTTATATTAACTTTGCATGATGATTAAACCACATGCATGAAAATTATATGAAAGTAGAAAAAAAAGGAAAAGATCATGTCAATAGAGCTCTCGACAAAGCTACACAACTTCAAGACAATGTTGACAGTGATTATGCTGAATTTGAGGACTATGTGAATGATATTGATAGTACTACTAGTGTTGAACTTGAGGTGAGTGCAATGAAACATTACTTTTCCTTGATTCTGAAACCCTTCATGTATTAATGGCTATTATGATCCCAAATAGTGAACAAGCTTATAGTATAGTGAATAGACAACTAAAACATTGAATGTAACCCATAGAACAATCATTGTACCTACTTTGTCACTTTTCAGTAGGGATTGCTAGCACTTCAATACTTTGTGATGCTTGACTGTGTTTTAGGGCATTGTAATTGACCTTGTCAACATCTTGAACTTAGCATGCTACTTCTTTCATTGGATGATACTTGTTGTTATTTCCTTCACAGATCTATTGTTAACTCTTCATTATGTCTGTTGTTATTAAAAAAAAAGTTTCTTTTGATATTCTTTCCGCTCTCTCTTAATGTCTTATTTCTATTTAGTAATGATATTTGTTGCTCAATTCATTAAAATCACTGTTATAGCCATAAACATCATTTCCCTTGCACTAAACTCACTGCTATAGCCATGAAACTCATTGCTACTAATACTTGTTCATCGTACATCATTCCTTACTTCTTTTTGCATACTCTTACACTATTTTCTAATAGTGAAAGGCTGCAATGCTTCCTCAATGACTACTCTTAATGGTTGTCACATGTTCTCTTGATACATTTTGTTCTTTGTTCTTTTTTTATATGTCATCATTGATAGGGTTATGTTGACTGCATGGGGTTATGTTTCAGAGCTTTAATGCCACTATTTTTGTACATCCCAATGTATTTCACCTTCACCTTGCAGCAGTAGTAGTAGTGCTCTCATATTGCATTCTTTGTTTTTGTGCATCAGCTACCTTTTTTATGTGTAACAGTGTTGTCATAACCTTATGTGTTTGGTATGCATGCATGGTAATATAGTATTTATATTTGTGGCATTTGTATCTGATTAGCATGAAGCTAATAGTAACATTGTAAGCACTACTATGAGTGTTGGTTTTTTAGTAAATTAGATTGATCATTGCAATTATTTTTGAATTTTTCCTTTTAGAATTATTTTAACACACACATGTAAGTACTATTTAAGTAAGTAATGGTTGTTTTATTATGCAAACAATGGTAATCATTACCTATGTAATATAATGTGTTTTTTTTTTTCTTTTTGCAGAAATGTATTGATAAACTCAAAGAAGGGGATAAAGTTAGGGTGTTGGATCCGTTTGATGGTGATGTTGTGGGCATTGGGTAGATTCACTCCCTATCTATTGTACATGGAGTCAACTTGAAAGGAACAAGAGATGCAAATGTAAACATTTATAGGTCACAAATAACATACCCCTTGTTTATGAAGACAAAATAGATGGAGTTGTTCGTCTGAAAGAGAAAAAGTGAACCTTCACATGATGAACACTAAAATATTTGCAAAACTTGACATAGTTGAACATGTTTAACATGTACTAGTTGTTAGAAATCTTGACTCACTGCTTTATGTAGTATTTTGAATGTGTTGTTCAGGGATCTTAATTATCATGGTGTATTTGAAAGAGTTGGAAGCTCTCAGACAACTTTGAAATTTTTCATTATATTTACATATATACTCTTAGACAACTTTGACATCTTGTAACTTGATATATATATATATGCATTAAATTTTTTTATTACAGATTACCTTTATTTATCATGATGTTGAATCAATCTTTTAATTCTAGCATGTTGTAGCTTGTTCGTATATGTAATATTTTTATTTTATTTTATGTTTTAGTTCAAGTTTAATTTCATGACTATATTTACTACGAATTAATGGAAACCAGTAGATAAAAATGACTAAATTAATTACTAAATATATGACTAAAGTAATGACTAAATTAATGACTAAATATATGACTAAAGTAATGACTAAATTAATGACTAAATATATGACTAAATATATGACTAAATATATAACTAAAGTAATGACTAAATATATGACTAAAGCAATGACTAAATATATGACTAAATAAATGACTACCATGACTAAATAAATGACCAGTTAACAACAATCAATGACTAAATTAATGACTAAATATATGACTAAATAAATCACTACTATGAATAAATAAATGACTAAATATGCGACTAGATAAATGACTAAATCAATGACCAAATCAATGACTAAATAAATGACTACAAATAAACTACTAATAGTTACGTGAAAAAAATTAGTCATTTATATGCAATTTTTAGTAGTTTATTTAGTCATATATTGTTGTTTGTGTACTAGTGTATGTTATGACTAGTATATGGACTTAATTGATTAAGTGGATTAATCTTATTAGGAGCATCATGCGATTATTTGGTGATTGTTCTTATCTTGTTGTTAAGCAACTAATTGTTATGTGTTGATGTGGTTACTTGTTTGATGTGTTTTGGTGAAAGGGGCAGTGTCACATTACTCATTCATGAGTACCCAACTACGCTGCGATTTTCTTTCATAGTGTGCCTAATTGTATGATTATGTATATGCTTGACCATTTTGTGTGTTGCAGGTTGCAGGTACCAGGCATCAACTCCACCTGAATTGAAAGGTTTGAGCATCCCTCAAAACCCAATGGAATTGTTGAATGGAGATAGCACTTGGTCCCCTATTTCAGCCATCATCCTTGAAGAAGATCAGTATCTGATTTTCACACCCTATCAGTGTTGTCTGTATGGTTGGTTTGGTCTGTCAGTGTTGTCATGGTCTTGTATTTTGACTTCACTTTGTGGTAAGATATTGTTGGGTATTTAGTCCATTTGGTTTAAATTTGGTCAATAAAATTTTCTGATTAATTTTCGCATTAAAAAAAATATATATTAAGTTAAAAGGTATTTTTGATAAGTAAAAATAAATTATAATGTAAAGTTGAAGTTAATAAATAAAATATTAAAAGGTGACTTTTAATATAAATAAATTCGAATATGTCTAGTTGAATAAATATAAAAGATAAAGATATAAATAGTTTTAGTGAACAATAAATATAAAATAAAATGATTTAATAAAAAAAGGTTTGCATGCAGCAACGTGCACTCAAAAATAGTTAATCGGAGCCCGACATTGAATCTTCAGCCATGCCAATAGATTGAATCCAAGTTCCATTGCTTTCTAAATTCTATCTCTATTTTTGAAACAAAATCTTGAATGTTTATGCTGTCTTGAAACAAAACATTTATTTGTTTGCTTAATTTTTAATTGAAACAATTAGAAAATTACATTTTCTGAAGATTACCAAAGCCTCTTTCTGGAAATTGTTTTGTGTGTATTTTGTAAAATTATTGCAGCCCTTGAAGTCACATTTCTTCCAGGTATTTTTTTTAATTCATTTATTCCATTTATACTTCTTCAATTTGATTGCTTTCCTGAAGGTTTTTTAATAAACCCAATCTGTGTATATCTTGCAACCATTGCATTCAATGTGATAGAATCTACCTTCCCCTGCTAAATGCATTTTCTTGAAAGCTTCTAAAGCCTATCCATTGAATATGGTTACATGCCTTCTATATTTTTCAACTTTTTCCTTCGGCATGTAGTTTTTTAAGCTATACCCCATTGTACCACAAACTGTGTTATTGGTTAATTCCTACCAATTTCATTTCTTTTACGAATTCATAGACTTCTCTATTATTTCTTCAGGTGGATCAGGTGTTCATTTCTTTCATTTTCCTAAGGTATTTCGCTTCAGTAACAACTAGGGTTGAGACTGCATGCACTGTCAGTCTCTGTTTTCTTTGAATTCACCCTTCCGTCATACTCTTATCTTTGGAAATTTCTATTTTATTATTTCTATAGTTGTAATGTATCAATCTTGGCACATTGCAATTTAACTCATATGCCTCATAATCCACATTGAATATTTTAAAATCGATGCAATGGATAAATCTTGGCTTGCAAATTACATTGAATATGTGAATGTAGTATTCGTTGGAGATGATTATGCCTAAAGTTTGATTTGCATACATTGTATATAGTAACTAAAGAGTGTGCTTGCAATGGGTGTTCATTGTATAAGCTCCGTATTTGGCATTCAATACTCTATTTGTTATGTGTAAGTTAAGTGAAAAGCATTCCTTGCTTCCACAGCATAACCAATATTCAATAAATAAGTTTATCTTAATAGCCAAATCTTATGTTTCATTCCATTTCGGCGTGGATATATTAAGTTCGGTATTTAATTATATATATGCGTGTGTGTGTGTGTATATGTGTGTTTGTATATATATATATATATATATATATATATGTATGTATGTATATATGTATATATGCATGTATAAATATTATAATTTTAGTAAAAGAACAATTCTGCCTATGAGATTAAAAGATTGTGTTAGATAAACGAAGTTGGGAGTTAAATAGGGGAAAATGATTTATTTATATATTTAGATCATTAAAAGATTTTATTAAATGAATGAACTAGATTATCTTTGCATTGATTATTGAATGTTGATTGCTTCTCTAATGATTTAATAGTTAAATTGTAAATACCATGCAATTAGTTATTGAGTACAATTGTGAATTATAGGCTAAGTTAATGTGTTTTATGAGATGAGGAAATAAGGTCTTTCATGGATGTATTGTTTGTTGGATCATATGTAATGAATATTGTTTTTGATTTTTGATGTTGGAGTGATTTTGGAAATTGTTTTAAGTGGGAGTCATTATGCAAGTTATTAAGGTTGACTTCCAGAGGCTTAGGAGGAAGTATTTTGCATGTATGGTCTTATTATTGTTTCATCTTGGAAGTGGTCGGTAATGTTTGATTTGTGTGCAAGAGGGTCAATGCCTTGCATTGTGTATAGTTTTATGTGATACTGATGTGTGTGCAAAATGGTCAATGCCTTGATTTTTTTTGTAGGTTTTACTAATTGCAAGTAGGGGGAGTGGCTCTCAATGGGGGCCGAAACCCAAAGTGGTGTCCAGGACAACCCATTGGAGAGTTTCTTAATCCAGTGATAACTTAATAATGGATTAGGGGGAATGGGTAGATTACACATTAAATAAGATAATGGATGCCTCACCCATGCCTGTAGTGCTCATTTAGGCTAAGGATGGGTTGAGAAGGCCTATTTGGCAAGGGTCTAGTGAGAGACTATTAGGACAACCCATGTCAAGACCATGTGATGACACTCTTCCCTATTGTAGTCTAGTATTCCCTAGTTATGTTTTTCCCTTCTATTGTGTGAATTCTTCTAGAAGTGATGTATGTGTGTTATGTGACATTAATGTTGTTGTGGTGTTGTGTTGAAGCCATGTATAGTCTTGTTTATGTTAGCCTATTGTCTTCTTGCTTGACTATTTGTGGTGGCACCTTATGTTATCTCCTAGCACGAGGGGTGGACCTTAGGGTTCCACATGGTTGGGAGGTTGGTGCTTTTCCTCCATTGGGTTTCCTTGCTGCTTGTTCATGTGCGTGGAGGTTGTACCTTGAGTAGCGGTTTCTAGATCATGTTTCAGTTTGTGAAGACATTATTTTATGTATATGTAATGGATTTTACTCTAGTTGTACCATCTATTGTAATTTTATGTACTCTTCCCTCATATATTTAGGGAAGCACTGATGTAACATTTGTAATGATGTAACAGATAGTGATGTACTCTCTTGTAATGGAAAATGTTAGTGATGTATTTTACATACAATAGTTATTTGAAATTATCTTAAATGTTATTTATCTAATGACATGTTATGGAAGTGATTAATACAAGATCTTATAATGTGGTGAATTAAAAAAAAAATTGGTTGTCACTTAACTCATGTTATCATTGTAGTTAATGGAATGATTCTTGTTAGCTTGGTTGATAGTTATGTTAGTAGCGTAGTCATGGAACTTTAGAGGACTTAGGTTTAAATTGCGTGTTATCTTATGTTATGCAATCTAATGTGTATTTCTTGTTTAAAAAAAAAAATTGTTTCGTTATTTAGTCTTGTTGTGTGTTGTCCTCTGGGGTTCCATGGCAAGGCATTACAAACTAAATAGGTATAGGTTGAAATACACTTTATGTTTTCAATCTCGATAGGTATATGTTGAAATACACTTTATTTTTTTCAATTTCGATAGTTTTTTCACTAACATTCAATTACACAATACTTATTTTCCCAATGAAGGAATCCTAAAATCTTAAATACAAAAAATTATGAATCAACTAAGAAGGTTAGGAATTTGAAAGACATATTACAAATCATAAAATAAATATGTGGAGGTTGAAATACACATTGCTTTTTAACCTACAATTTTCTTTTCCAAAATTTAATTATACAATATTCACTTTTCCAATGTATGAATCTCGACATTTCAAAAAAAAAATGATTGTATGCTACCACAAATTACTCCTAAAATTTACCAAAAATCACAAAAAATGAATAAATTTAGCCAAGAAACCACTAGAAGAACCTTCCTCATGCATGGTGTTGGTATTTCCAACTAATTACCTGAAATCTTCTAAAGATTAGCCATATCTTATGCTTAGATACTTCACATCAATGTCTAATGAAAATGAGATAATTTCATAATTTCTCTCCTCTGCACTTTAGGTTTTGCAAGACCTAGGGGTAGCCCTTCACCAATATTAGTGAATTTAACCTTATATGTACTAGGATATTGAAAGAATAGACATGCTCTCACAAAATATACCAAAAATATATGAAATTTTATTAGAATTGGCTAAATTCTTGGAGAAATATCTTTTATTGGCTTTGAGAACATATATAAATTATATATAAGTTAAGAAAAATTCTCAAATGATTTAGCATTTAGGTTTACTTCTATTTTATGGACAAGGTCAATAACCTAGATTCATTCCTTATTAGGGTGACAGAGTCAAATTAAGTCTTGTAAATTCTTCTTTCTAACAAGTTAACTCAATTCATGGGATTAATTTAATTAATGTCTTACAATTATGCATCCTACAAATAGAATTCCCTCACAATTATTATTAATTATCCCTAATGTAACACATAAATCCCATAGCATTTAATCTATTCCTTGAACATAATTAGCAAATAAAATATACAATGCAAGAAATTTGCATAGACAAACTCAAAGATCCTTAATCATTTCTTTTATAATAAATTAATTGTACAATTTGGAGACAATTGCAATGCACACATACTATTCATATATTGTATGCTAAATTGGCATTTTCTATACATAAATATTCCATTTAGAAACTCAACTTTCATCTATCACATAACAACTTGATTCTCTATGTTATGACCCATCCAAAAGGTAGTTCCATAATCCTTTTACAATAAAATGAGTCCCTCTTTATAGAAAAGTTGAGCATGTAGGATCAAGACCTAAGTCACATGACTCATGTGACTTATTTACAACTACATTTTACATTTCACTTTTCATTGAAAATAAGTGGGGATTGAACCCATTACAAAAGTGATTCCATTTAAAACAAAATAAAAAAATAAGTTGAGGTCGTTGGAGAAGCAGATCTTGATCATACCAAAGAAGACAAAAGGGGGACACCTCAACATCCATAGAAGGTAGAAGAAGATTAAAAAAAACACCATATGATGTGGTTGGCTACTAATAGTACTTCTCCAACCGAGAATTGCACATTTCTTTTGAAGACTATTGAAAATCCATCACTTTCTACACCTTATTATTATGGATATTATATCTTGCATCCATAATTTCTTTGATTCCTAGGTGTAAGTATCTAGTTTGGATTCTGCTGATGGGTGTTTTAGCACTTCTCAATACAAGCAATGCGTAAGTGCACTACCTCTCTTGAAAAACAATTTCCTACACACAAATTGTAGAAAATTATCCCAAGGTCTCTCGAGTGTTAGGTCATGACATGCTTGGAGTAATTCATTGGGTTCAATGCGATCTTGTTGGTAATCACATGGCAGCCTCACATGGGTTAAGTTGGAGGGAATTGGATCTTTGAATGGAGTTTATGTAATTTTCTGAAGTGTTGCTCTAGTGTTGCAAGTTCAGGACAACAGTCTCCAACTCCAAATATATTTTTAGATTTGGCTTTACAATGTGCAATGAACTTTATCTGAAGTCACTATTAAAAAAAGGGAAAAAAGGGTAGGGAAAGGGAGAAGTTCCTAAACCTGAAACTACTGATGAACAGTGATAACGGAGGATACTACAATGGACAACCTTCTTGAAACTAAGTCCCACTTAACCAAGTTCATTCACAGTCTCATGAAACTAGTGCAATCTTCTAAGGTCTACAAATTTCAATCATTCATTCACCATAAAGCATGAACAAAAGATAGAATTTAAATGCAACATTCAAACAATGTTCAGACTAGCTTTACACTACAGTTTATCACCAATAAACAATAAAAAACATGAAAAAGGAAGGGCATCAACACAACAGAATCATTCACCATCAATGAACAACATCAACTAATTGATTAAAGCATTCTAACACATAGAACAACAAATTTAATCTACTCAAATTCACTAACTAGGAGGAGAAGAATCATGAAAAATAAAGTTGGAACTCAAGAATCCACCAAAATCAATGAGCTTCTATTAAAATTCTAGCAACATTTCTTTGCAACAACTCAACTCTCTCTGAAAATGAGAGGAGACCCCCTATTTATACTGTTCAAAAAAAAAAATGAATGGAGAAGATTTAATCTCATTGTGTGGCCAGGATTCACTACAAATTAGGGTTTCACCTACCCCCAAATATTTTACAATATAAAATTACATTTGTCTTCTAACCTATTTTCTCTTCTTGTGGGCAGCACTGTAGCTCTTTTTTCTTTTAGTTGATTGCCTTGTTGAAGCTAATTTATGAGGAATTCATCATCAATCACTGGATTCCCTTGGTGCTCCTTCACAGTAGCGTATTCCATGAACTTTATGATCAATGTTTGAAGTATATTCCACTCCATTATATCTGATTGAAGCAACTAAAAGTTCAATTTCCTAGATCGACCGGTGATTACATCCCAGTCCTTGTCACATTTGGGAGTGTTCTTTATTACCTGCTTGGATTGAGCGAAGTCTCTTGCAACAAAACCCATAAAATATGGCGTAAGTGCATCTGTGCTTCCGTTCTCCATCTTTTTGTGGAAGTGCGGATTTATCTTCTCCGGGTCCAACTCAATGATGGGCATGTCGAAATCTGTCATCAATTTCAGATATTCCTCACAAGCAGTCCTGATTTCTTTGACCCAATCAATATCAAGCTCCACTTCATGGAGCACCTGTTCTAATATTTCTTACCTGTGGTCAAGGCCTAGCTTCCATGTATCGATGAGCCAATGATCATCCTATACCAATGCAAGCTCCTTTTCCCATGTTCTTTTGGGCATCCTGAGGATTGCCTCAACCTTAGGATATGTAATCCTATATAACTCTGGGAAGTTGGTGCAAAATTTCTTTCTCCCTTCAAGTTGTTTTTGCACCTCCAAGAACTTGTTTTTTGTCTTAACAACACGACCAATGCCCATATTTCCATTGTAGAGGACTTGTTGGAACCAATCCTCTATGGCCTTTTTCCAATTCTTTCTTCTTTCTAGTTTGTCGATGTGGTCCTTGGACAATAGTTGTGGTGGTGCTGATGATGTGGTGGGAAGCTCCTCAGTGGAAGACCATTACTGTATGTAGGATGTCAAATCCGCCACTTGTGACTTTAATTCCTCCTTAGAGGTCTTGTCCTTATGCATTTGGTGCATAATAGTAGCGACGGATCCTTGAAGATGGTCAATTTTTTTCTCTCTTGTTGTTGTTCCCAAATCAATGGTGGAAATATTATAGCCGACCCCCTCTTCTCCCATCACCAGAGTAGCTATCTGTACCATCCTAGATCTTGATGCATCCATTGTCAGATGAGATCTCACCCTTGGCTTCTTCTCCTTCATGCTTATTTGTGCTCAATCCAAGATGGCTTCAAGTCTTGCCTTTGGATCCATTGGGGGTGGGGTTTTATTCTCTAATTGTTTTTCAAGCCATTCAGGCATCAGGGATTCCCCTTTTGGTGATTCATGATCACCTTCTTCCTCTGGAGTACACTGAATTTCCATCTCTTCACTACCTGGAGTTTTATGTTCTATCTTTTCTTCCCCCTCTTCATTGGAATCCTGAATAAATATTGTTTCTTTCCCTAGGATTCAATAGTTGTATGCTCTTTGGGGCTATCCTCCCCTTCAGAGGCTTTCTCTTCCTCTTATTTCTCTCCTAAAGGAGGTATTTCTTCATCATGTTCATGGCTCTTACCCTACTCCCAGTTGGAGGCTTAGTGTCCTCCTCCATTTTCTCATCTATTTCTTTCTTTTCTTCAAAAGGTTGTATTTTTGCTTCGTCTCCAACATCCCTTAGCTATTTGGCAAGTTCCTCCTCTAATTCCCAGTCAGAAGTTTCCACAATATACTTTGTGTCTAGTTCCTCAACATCTTCTTAAGAGGATTGTGTTTCCTCCTCCTCACACACCACTTCATCAATTACTAGATGTTGATATTTAGGGTTTTCGTGATAATCATCTGATTCCTCCTCCATTTGTTTGGTTGCTTCCCTTTCCTGCCTTTCCAACTCCTCAAAGATTTACATTGTCGCCTCCATCGTAGGTGGTTCAGTCAAGAGGGAGGAACAGGGAGGTTAGCAACAACTTGTGCTAGGGCAGCTTGCACTATAGAGTTCATGAAGACTCCAGATAGCTCTGTAGGTATGTTCTACATGTGCCTAGCAAAGGTTTCTGGGAGCAAGAGGGTAGGCATTGTTGTCATTGCAGTGGCCAGTGGGAGGGCTGATGATGGAGACATGGATGAGGAGAATGGAGAAGTGGTAGCAGATGAGGAATCTATAACCATAACCTATGTTGTAGGTGGAGTGGAGGCAAGGTGAACTGAGATGTCCACCACGAGCGAAGAATAGACAACCATTTCTTGAGAGGCAGGTGGAGGAGTGATAGTAGTGGCAACAACAATAGTGGTGGTGGTAACAAGATCAAAGGCAGTAGGTGGGGACTTTGGTTGCTCGGCCTCTGTCTCCTCTCCCTCATGGAGTGGGTCTTCCTGTATGGTGGGCATCTTCATGAAATTGCCTGATTTCTTTGAATTCTTGGAAGGCTCGCCTTCTGATGCTTTCCTTGAATACACATTATGTTTGGAATAAAATTCAGCCATTTATTTTCTTTTCTTGGACTATGTAGTGGGAGGAGATATTGAAGTTTTTCCAATTGGGGCCGCAGTGGCAAAGGCACTATCAGTTCCACTCTCAGGTTCATCCTAGAGCTCGCCATAAGTTAAAGTAGCCCCTTGCAACTTCGATTGAGAAATATTCCCATCTATCCATTGCTTTGTTCTTTCCTCTATGGGATTCATCAGAATGTCGAGGTCATTGACCTCTTCCTCATCCCAGTCAATTAACAGTAGTGGTAGGTTCGTGAGAGAATCATACCTAGGATCAATCACTGTATTTTCATCCTCCATGATTTGGTCTGGAACTGGAAACAACTTGACTGTTTTGACAAAATACATCGTCATGCGCATGTAGTGCCTCATACCCACTTCCTTATCATCTCTGCAATTGGCCCAAAAGTCATCAACATTATGCAAATGGGTATACTCTATCCCGACCGACTTCTTCAACTTTCCATACAGATCCATCTGTGGCCAGGCAGTATGGAACTCTAGGTTGTATTCATTTAATTCCTTATTAGAGTACTCCACACACTGGGATGCAGGGAGTGCATACATTCCCTATCCAAATGTAAGGGGATAAGGGATCCCTACCCTAAGCTTGTCACTCAGAAGGGTGTGTTCCCGTTGCAGCTATCGGGAGAGTTCAAGCAATATCAACTGGTCATTTGGGTATCAGAGTAGCTTATATGGTTTCTCTGAGAAGCCCTCGACTCAGATGTATGTAAATTTGGGAAATTGAATAAACAGGAAGCTAAAATGGCAGATGAGGCATTAGCACTATGTGTGACTTTCCTATCAAAGTCGCCTCCAAGTAACCTAGTGGTTTGCCCAATCAAGGCATCATTAATGCAACAATAGTCCTTCTTAAAGTTCCTATACTGGAGTTGTGTATATTTGTCATATACCTTCAATTCCCTTCTTGAAGTTTGGCTTGGTGCCACAAACAAACCTCTATATTGAGCACAATCAACAAGCAGATAGACTAAGTATGAGGTCTGTTATGCCTTGCATAACCACCCCACTTTAATTTGGATCAAAATGGGTCCCCCTTTTCTTTTGTTTTCTTTGCCTTTTATTTTTTGCTTTTTCTTTTGGGGTTCTTTGGGTTTTCTCCTGAGTTCAAGATTTTCCTTCCCATTCGGATTTTCCCGGATCTCGCTCGAACTCCGACTGTGTGTTTGTTGTTTGGGGATTTTTGGTCATCGCAGAATTCCACGTGGATAAGATTTTCTCGATGTCTTCTTCTTCACGGATTTCCTTCTCTTCTGGATTTTCCCAAAATCCATTGTTCTCTGTTTGTTCTAGATTTTCTGGAATGTCTTCTTCTTCGTGGAAATCCGTCCTGCGTGGATTTCCCTAGAATCTGGTGGAATGTTAGGAAGTATGGAGTAGCAGGCTAGCTAATAAATGAAGATGCATTTCATGATTAATTGATGCTATTTTGAGTCTCACATGCTATTCCTAGATTGATAATGATCGGATTAAGTTTCTAATGAGTGTTTTCATGTTCATTCTGCTGGAATCTGCCTGACTCAGAATTCTCTGAAATTCCTCCCTGGCTTGGATTCCGTGGGTCGACCTAAAACCCGAACTGCTTGTATGATCATTTTTTTTGGAGATTTAATTGTACCTTACTAACATAGGTTTGGTTTCAATGATGATTTTGATTATTTAACTTCTTTTTGTATGATCTTTACTGTGGTTTTCTTTGTTGAATGCAGGACTAAATCATGCACATGATGATATTTGCCAAGGGTGCTCAGTTGAAGGGCATCCTTCAATCCATTTGGTCATAAAAATCAGCTGAGAAGAAAGTCAAAAAGACCTTGCATATGAATTGCCGACTACCATTGCATTCTGCTCAATATGTGTTTGTGTTTCCTATCGGCAAGACCCCGAAGATGTCACAGCGAATGAAATTCATGTGTAGGCATCTATCGCCAAGACATCATTCATTGTCTTGGTGACTAGGAGTTGCCTATCAGCATAGGTTTGTCTTCGGGAAAGGGTCTTGGAGAAATCTCCATGTCTCACTGACTGGCGTCAAAAATATTCATGCATCGATGAAAGGTTTTCCCGTCGCCAAGATGTCTTAGCGAATCCGATAGGTCTCACCGACTAGTGCATACAGGCATACACTTCGGCGAGAGTTGTTCTCTTCGATATGTGCTCTCACCAAATGCCAGGACTCTTGTCGACGAGAAGGGTCCGCATATCGGCAACTAGGAGCTACACTTCAGCAAGAGGATTTTCTTCAAATTAAGGTCATGGCGAGTTCTTCAAGTCTTGCTAATCGCCGATAAGAAGCAGTTCGGGGAAAGTGGTTCACCTTCGGTGGGAAGTTTGGTCGAAGCGCTGAAGTCTCGGCGAAACAAAAGGGTTGCCATGAGTTTCGGCGACAAGGAAAGAGGCCCCAAACAAAATCAAAGGTTTTCCGAAGGATAAAACCTTCGGTATAATGTCTGGCCAAAGAGGTGAGGTCACAGTGACAAAAGCGGCATCGGCGAGAGTCATCTTCTTTGGCATATGGTCTTGGCGAATTCATAAAGTCACACCGACATGCCACAAAGGGATTCTATCAAGGGTCTTCGGTGAGAGAATTAGTAAGTCTCGGCGACCAAAGATAGAACATGTGGAGGCTTTCGTCGAGACATAAGATGTCTACAAGACATATCCCCAACAAGAGAATGCTATGGCGACACATATGGAACAAATAAAATCCATCGATGTGACTATAGAAAGGTCCTGGCGATAGTAGAGTTCAGCAAAAGGAAGCTTTGGTTGGTGTAAAGTCTCGCTGACCAAAGAGAGTCTCAACGACATGGAGGAAGCTCGGCGAAGGTGAAAGAAATCGGTGAAAGGTCCTGCCAATAAGATGAGCTCGCCGAAGTATATGGGAGTCAGTGTAATGTCTCTTCGACTCATGAAGGTTACTCCGAAATAAAAAGAGAAACTGGCGCAAGAGGGCCAACAAAAAGAATTAGGAGAGACTCCCAGCAAATGAGGGGACGTCACTATGAGGTCACAGTGACAAGCGAAGGTCATGCCGATATAAAGTGGGGGTCCCACCGAAAGAAATGAAGCTCACCAAGAGGGTAATGCCTTTGCCATAGGGTTTGGGTGAAGGAAGGAGGTCACGCCGACAAGATTTCCCTTTGGGGAGAGGAAAGGTATGCGCCAAGAGGTCTGGTCGACATTCAGGAGACTTGTCAATAACAAGGAGGGGCTCGGTAAGAGAAGAGAAATTCAGGGTAATGTCTCCCCAATTCTATTAAGTCTCAGCAATAAGGAGGATTTTGGGGAGACTCCAAAAGAAAACAAGAGATTCGCCATGTGGTCTTAGCGAAAGGATGAAGTCTTGCCGATGGGCTTTGTGAGCTTGGTATAACTTTTGTAGCTCGCCGAAACATCTTGCCAACTGCCATATGTTATGCCGATATCTGTCAGCGATATAATCACATCGGGGAGACACGATGAGTGTCTCACCGACATGCAATTCAATGGGGATCACTTTTGACTACCCAAGAATCTAGCATGGCAAATGTCTAACCAATCAGAGGAAAGCCAAAGAGTGATTTATCGGTCCCTTTGACCGATTGACTATTCATGTGGATGGACTAACAGAGTGCGAATAGGGTGGATTCTTTCTGAGATCATAAGGCAATGGATCGGCTCAGGCGATATGTAAAGATCTACAAGGAGGCCCGATGCTGCTTCTAGGAGACAGTCAATGTGCGAAAGGTCCAAAACATGAAGGAAGCCGAATGAAGAAAGGAACTATGAGTCATAGGGGCAGCTGTAATGACCACTGACAGGCAGATCAATATTAACGGTGATATTTTGGAGCATTCAAGGTAGATTGCAAGAGAGTTTGAAGATGGACACGCAGATAGAGGAGTTAATGCTACAGCAACAAAAGATCTATAGATTTTTCCCATAAATCCTTCATCAACATGGACAGCAAGGCTTCACATTGAATACACATTAACTCTCTTCAAAAGATCTGAGAGCCTACTCTATTACAGTCTGCAGATATTTTGTAAATCCTAGTATAGGGGGACAATGCATTCTTTTTGATGCATTTTGTATATAAGGCATTCTTGCCTCTTTGTAAAGGAAGAACTTTAAGGTTAGAGAACCTCTAAGGTTAAGAGAAGTGGTAGGGTTAGAAAGTAGTATATAGAGGAATTTTAGAGTAGGAGTTAGATTCAGAATAGACCAATATATCTTTCAGTTTTCTTAGTGTAAATGGAAACAATTTAGAGCCACATATTTTCTATACACTGGTGATTGTGCCAGATTTGTAATTGTTGTTTATCTGTCTCATTGACAGTAGAATCAACCAGATTTTAATCTACTTCATGTTGTGTTTCAGAATGGTGTTTGTCTTGAGTTAATCATCTAATTTGTGAGGCTTTCAAGGAATGAGGTTTGGTTTTCTATTTTGTTTGAATGGTAACTTGCAATCTGTTGTTGAAATCAGCACTGTGAATGGGTGAAGTTGTGTGTTAGTCACAAGTTAATTCTGTTCTGCAGTTTTAGTTAGGAATTCCTTGGAAGGTGACAGGTTTGGTTAATTTGGATGAAGTGTCATTATTTTCTATTCCAAAGCCATGATCCATCTTTTTCTACTTTAAAACCCCGATTAGAATAGGTTTTAAGTTTATGTTTGCTCTCACAACAGTCCAAAAGCTCACACCAGCAGACCCCTTGAACACTACTATTACATTGACCACTAAGGGACATCAGCACGATTGAGACCCAACTACCAAGACCTTGGGAGCTAAGATATCCATGTGATCATCTTTCACTTTCAGGAGAAATAGAGTAGCAATATTTTGTTTGCAATGTTGTTGTGTCATTTGGGACGTCAATAGGAACTGGTGCTAGAAGGAGGGCCCTATGAGTAATTGTGGATCATTATGAGTTAGAGTGGGCCAGGTCTTGGAAAGCCCAGCTCTAATGGGTAGCCCTTTGTATATACCAGGATTTTCCCATCAAATCCCTTATCACTTGTATGATAGGCTTCCTTTATTTTTCCCTAACAGTGGGAAAAATGCTTCTGAACATGTCGAAACTTGCAGGCGTATTCTCACTTTTCTCGAGGTTCAACATTAGGATATCATCTGCCAGTTATTTGTCAGAACACTTCAAGGTTTAGCAAGACAATGGTATGATAATCTTCTACCAGAATCTATTTATTCATGGATAGAAATGGAAACCTTATTTTTAGATCAGTTTGATCCTCATGAATTACACCCCTTACATGAATTTGCAACTACAAAAATGATACCATTAGAACCCATTGATCAATTTAATGACAGATTCTTGTTTATGTATCAAAGGGTTCAATCCTTAGATTTGGTTGTTGATGATCATATACTGATAGAACATTACTATTGGGGTTTAAATTTTTCATTGGCAACCAAAGTCAGAGGTTGTGGTAAGGCTACATCTTTGCATGATGCACTTAAAAAGGCTTTCTTATTGGCACAATTCGGAGGTGACACTAGAAATTCAGATAGCCAAACTCAGGGTTATAATCCTCTTGTGCTTGCAAACTGCCATCATCTGCAGCCTTATGTCACTTCACCCACCATCCCTGCCAAGATGCCATCATTCTCCCCAAGCAGCTACAACCTTTCTAGGGTTCCAAGCACCATATTCCCTAACACCCCTTATCAAGTCAATCACACACAAGACCATCGGGGGATTTCACTCCTGCAAAATCCAATCATAGAGTTGAGTACTTCACTTGATAATGAAGTTATAACCATATCATCTCTTTTCAGTCATCTTCCAAAGCATAGTTTATTGCACCATAATGAAGAGGATGAGACAACTAGTACGCATGAAGATGATAATCAGTTCATCCAAAATGATGAAAGTGACTGTGTGAGGAGATTTAATTCTTCCCTATCTTTTGATGACCTTGATTCTTGCAGTGAGATGGATTCCACAACTGATGAAACTCCTCTACCTAGTGCAGACTTGATGAAGGTGGAGAATGGATTCATCGATGCATTCATAGATGCATTCATGATGGTGAATGAGGAGGAAACACACTTTGATGGGTTAACACAAGAAGGTGACTCTGCTGATTTAAGTGGTGAATGGATTGAAACAGGTGACATGCTTCAAGATGAGATTGCCAGTGAATCTGGTGGTCAAAGTCAAGGAATTAAATGTCAGCATGAAATTTTAAGGGAAGAAATTCAAGTAGATGTGCAGATCAGTCAATTGTTCCCTGAAGAAGTTCATGACGAAGTACATTTGGATGAAGCAGAGGAATGCCAAGAAAGCACCCAAGAGGTTATCTCACAAGTTGAATCTCTTCAACATAACGAAGAGAATGAGACAAGGGAGTATTTTCTTGACTTTGTTTTTGATTGCTCAAATGTGTTGTTGGAAGAAGGTCCTTGCTTAGTATCCACTAATCAATTTGTTCCTAACACTGATGAATTTGATGCTAAGTGGCATGTCCTTGTTGAAAAGGTGCAGAAAAATGAATTGAGAGAATGTTTTCCTATCTCTGACTCTGTGAGTTCAAATGGGTTTGAAGGAAATCCTTGTTCACCATGTGCAAGTACCCCAGACATCAATGGTGATAAGCTGGAACCAGATTCTCAAACCCTAGGGGATGACCTATTGCAAGAGAATGTTCAAAGTGAGACTTCATCTCAAGAAATTTAGAAAAATTTTGACTTCATGCCCGAGATGAATACAAAGATGCTGGTGAGTGAGTATCCTAACTGCAGGATGAACCTAGATTCAGTGGTGTTCCATGAGCTGAGACCTTGTGAGGAGGAGATCATACAACATAGGCCTGCATTGGTAACTAGAAATCTTCAGAATCAGGTGGTGTCCTTTCATTATCCTCTATGTTTTAATAATTTTCAGTTTGATTATGGCATTGGGGATAGTAAAACATGTTTGTGGGTAAATCATGACGAAAATGAGAACCCACAGTTGATAATATTCCAAGCTTTATGCTCTCAGAATGAACTTATTGCCTATAAACTTTATATTTCTGAGTATAAAGATAAATTTTCTAGGCTTAGAACTGTGCCTAGTAAGTTAAGATTGCTGCATATAATGAAAAATCAGTCAAGTCAAGGTATAAATTTTTATAGTTTTGTGTTCGTAAAGCTTAGCTTTTGAGTTAGTTTAGGATTAGGATAGATTAGTGTTAGTTTTTGGTTTAGTTAGTTTCCCTTCATTTTGTTTTTTTTCCTTTTCTTGTTCTTTTTGTTTTTGTTTGTAGATAGTTTGTTTTTCTGTTTGTAAATATGCTGCTTTTTCTTCTGTTGTAAATAGCTTTGTTGTTGTTTCCTTGTTCTTCCTTTTTCTCTTTGTCTTTCTGCCTCATTATTTCTTTTGATTTCTGTTTTGTTTTTCCCTTTGGGGTTTACCTGTTCTATCTCATCTTAAAATGGTGGTTGTTATCTAAAGCATACTTTGGTCATTTGGAGAAGAAATGGTTTAGATATTTTCATGCTTTCTGGTTGGGTGAATTTGTCCTAAAATTTTGTCTTATGCCCATTGTTAATAAGAGTTGTGGAAGGTCTTGAAAACAAGGGGCAAAGTAAATAACCTTCATTAGCTCCCTCTGAATCTGTCACAAATCAATAAGATCATCTCCTCTTGTAATGGTATATTTGTCCTAGGAAGACAATGTTGTAAGACTTGAGTAAAAAATCTGATTTTCCAAGTGTTGTCATGAAGTCCATGGTAGTTTTCAACCCAGATTAGATGTTAAACATTTGACATATTGAAAGGAAAAGAGAATTAAATGAAATATACGAAACCTCAAAGAAAAGAAAAAAAGAGAAAAGAATTATCTGAAAGAAAAGAGATTTCAATATGAATGGGTGATTCCAGTATCTCTACCAAGGCTATAGACACCTAACTGGCAATAGAGCAATGTTGTGAGGAAACTAGAGGTATCTCCATCAGGGCTATGGATGCCTGACCGGCAGTGGAGCAATGCCTAGGATATCATTGCACGACAGCTAAAATAAAATCAACTCATGTTCAAATCTTACACATTGTTGTCCAAAAGATGAAGAAAACTTCATAAAAGAGTGATGCACAATCAAGCACACACATAGATTCAGGGGTAGTTACTGTTGACTTACATTTGAGATCCTAGCTCAACCTTGCTTCTAAAACTAACCCAATTATAGTTGTGGTGTTCATGAACCAGAGTTCTGGGTAGCTGACTCCTTCAGATTCTTGAAAATGGTTAAACCACTTTCCCAGCCGAGTCGCCATTTGTTTTTCCTTGCATAACCACCCCACTTTGATTTGGATCAAAATGGGTCCCCCTTTTCTTTTGTTTTCTCTGCCTTTGGTTTTTTTCTTTTGCTCTTGGGATTCTTTGGGTTTTCTCCTGAGTTCAGGATTTTCCTTACCATTTGGATTTTCTTGGATCTTGCTCGAACTCCGGTTGTACGTTTGTTGTTCAGGGATTTTTCGTCTTCGCAAAATTCTATGTGGACCGGATTTTCCTGATGTCTTCTTCTTCATGGATTTCCTTCTCTTCTGGATTTTCCCGAAATCCATTGTTCTCTGTTTGTTCTGGATTTGCTAGAATGTCTTCTTCTTCGCAGAAATCCGTCCCACGTGGATTTCCCCGGAATCTGGTGGAATATTAGGAAGTATGGAGTAGCAGGCTAGCTAACAAATGAAGATGCATTTCATGATTAATTGATGCTATTTTGAGTCTCACATGCTATTCCTGGATTGATAATGATCAGATTAAGTTTCTAATGAGTGTTTTCATGTTCGTTCTGCTAGAATCCGCCTGACTCAGAATTCTCCAAAATTCCTCCCTGGCTTGGATTCCGTGAGTCGACCTGAAACCCGAATTGCTTGTAAGATCATTTTTTTTAGAGATATAACTGTACCTTACTAACATAGGTTATGTTTCAATGATAATTTTGATTATTTAACTTCTTTCTGTATGATCTTTACTGTGGTTTTCTTTATTGAATGCAGGACTAAATTGCACACATGATGATATTTTCCAAGGGTGCTCAGTTGAAGGGCATCCCTCAATCCATTTGGTCATAAAAATAAGTTGAGAAGAAAGTCAGAAAGACCTTGTGTATGTCTTGCCAACTACCAATGCATTCTGCTCAATATGTGTCTGTGTCTCCTATCGGTAAGACCCCGAAGATGTCACAGCAAGTGAAATTCATGTGCAGGCATCTATCACCAAGACATCATTCATTTTCTTGGTGAATAGGAGTTGCCTATCGGCATAGGTTTGTCTTCGGGAAAGGGTCTTGGCGAAATCTCCATGTCTCGCCGACCGGCATCAAAAAGATTCATGCATCGGCGAAAGGTTTTCCCATCGCCAAGATGTCTCAGCGAATCCGGGAGGTCTCACCGAATAGTGCATATAGGCATACACTTCAGTGGGAGTTGTTCTCTTCGGTATGTGCTCTCACTGAACGCCAGGAGTCTTTCCGATAGGAAGGGTCCGCATATCAGCGACTAAGAGCTACACTTTGGTAAGAGGATTTTCTTCAGAGTAAGTTCATGGTGAGTTCTTCGAGTCTTGTCAATCGTTGATAAGAACAAGTTCAGGGAAAGTGGTTCACCTTCGGCGGGAAGTTTGGCCGAAGTGCTGAAGTCTCAGTGAAATGAAAGGGTCACTAGGAGTTTCAGTAACAAGGAAGGAGGCCCCAAATGAAATCAAAGGTTTTCCAAAGGATAAGACCTTCAGTATAATGTCTGACCGAAGAGGTGAGGTCACAATGACAAAAGTGGCATTGACATCTTCTTTGACATATGGTCTCGGCGAATTCATAAAGTCACACCGACATGCCACAAAGGGATTCTATCAACGGTCTTCGGTGAGAGAATTAGTAAGTCTGGGCGACCAAAGAAAGAACATGCAGAGGATTTTGCCAAGACATAAGATGTCTACAAGACATCTCCCCGACAAGAGAATGCTACAGCGACACATATGGAACAGAGAAAATGCATCAGTGTGACTACAGAAAGGTCCTGGCAATAGCAGATTTTGGAAAAAGGAAGCTTTGGTCGGTGTAAAGTCTTGCCGACCAAAGAGAGTCTCAGCGACATGAAGGAAGCTCAGCGAAGGTGAAAGAAATTGATGAAAGGTCCTGCTGATACAAAAAATTCTCGGCAACAACGGAGCAGTTTCGCCAAGAGGCGTTTCCTTCGATGAAAAGTTTCGCTGAAGGGGAATGGTCCTACCGATAAGATGAGCTCACCGAAGGATATGGGAGTTGGTGTAATGTCTCTTCGAATCATGAAGGTTACTCTGAAAAATAAAGAGAAATTGGTGCAAGAGGGCCAACAAAAAGAATTCAGAGAGACTCCCAGCAAATGAGGGGACGTCACTATGAGGTCACGGCGACAAGCGAAGGTCATGCCGACATAAAGCGGGGGTCCCACCGAAAGAAATGAAGCTTTCCAAGAGGGTAATGCCTTCACCATAAGGTATGGGCAAAGGAAGGAGGTCACGCTGACAAGATGACCCTTCGTGGAGAGGAAAGGTATGTGCCAAGAGGTTTGGCCGACATTTAGGAGTCTTGTCAATAACAAGGAGGGGCTCGGTAAGAGAAGAGAAATTCGGGGTAATGTCTCCCTAATTCTATTAAGTCTCAGGAATAAGGAGGATTTCAGGGAGACTCCAAAAGAAAACAAGAGATTCACCATGTGGTCTCAGCAAAAGGATGAAGTCTTTCTGATGGGTTTTGTGAGCTCAGTATAACTTCTGTAGCTCGCTGAAATGTCTTGCCGACTGCCATATGTTATGCTGATATCTGTCAGCAATATAATCACATCGAGGAGACATGATGAGTGTCTCACTGACATGCGATTCAATGGGGATCACTTTTGACTGCCCGGGAATCTGGCGTGGTGAATGTCTAACCAATCAGAGGAAATCCAGAGAGTGATTCATCGGTCCCTTTGACCGATTAACTGTTCCTATGGATGGACTAACAGAGTGCGAATAGGGTGGATTCTTTTTGAGATCAGAAGGAAATGGATCGGCTCAGGCAAAATGCAAAGATCTACAGGGAGGCCCGATGCTGCTTCCAGGAGATGATCAAAGTGTGAAAGGTCCAGAACATGAAGGAAGTTGAATGAAGAAAGTAACTATGAGTCACAGGGACAGCTGTAATGACCACTAATAGGCAGATCAATATTAATGGTGATATTTTGGAGCATTCAAGGTGGACTGCAAGAGAGTTCGAAGATGGACATGCAAACAGAGGAGTTAATGCTACAGCAGCAAAAGATCTACAGATTTTTCCCATAAATCCTTCATCAGCATGGACAGCAGGGCTTCACATTGAATACACATTGACTCTCTTCAAAAGATCTGAGAGCCGACTCTATTACAATCTACAGATATTTTGTAAACCCTAATACAGGGGACAACGCATTCTTTTTGATGCATTATGTATATAAGGCATTCTTGCCTCTTTGTAAAGGAAGAACTTTCAGGTTAGAGAACTTCTAAGGTTAAGAGAAGTGGTAGGGTTAGAAAGTAGTAGATAGAGGACTTTTAGAGTAGGAGTTAAATTCATAATAGACCAATATATCTTTCAGTTTTCTTAGTGTAAATGGAAACAATTTGGAGCCACAGATTTTTTGTACACTGGTGATTGTGCCAGATTTGTAATTGTTGTTTATCTGTCTCACTAACAATAGAAGCAACCAGATTTTAATCTACTTCATGTTGTGTTTCAGAATGGTGTTTGTCTTGAGTTAATCATCTGATTTGTGAGGCTTTCAAGGAATGAGGTTTGGTTTTCTTTTTTGTTTGAATGGTAACTTGCAATGTGTTGTTGAAATCAACACTGTGAATGGGTAAAGCTATGTGTTAGTCACAAGTTAATTTTGTTCTACAGTTTTAGTTAGGAATTCCTTGGAAGGTGACAGGTCTGGTTAATTTGGATGAAGTGTCATTCTTTTCTGTTCCAAAGCCTTGATCCATCTTTTTCTATTTCTTTAAAACCCTAGTTAGAATAGGTTTTAAGTTTATGTTTGCTCTCACAACAGTCCAAAAGCTCACACCAGTAGGCCCCTTGAACATTACTGTTACATTGACCACTAAGGGACATCAGCATAGTTGAAACCCAACTACCAAGACCTTGGGAGCTAAGATATCCATGTGATCATCTTTCTCTTTCAGGAGAAACAGAGTAGCAATATTTTGTTTGCAATGTTGTGCCATTTGGGATGTCAACAGGAACTATGAGGTCATGTAGAACTGGGAGGTCTTCTTTACTACCACAAATTGTTCATGTAGGCAGTTGCTTATCATGCTCACCCAATGAAATTGAGTTTTTCCCCTGATGATTTCTTTAATAAAGTATAATATCCATTCTTGGAAGAAGGTTGCAGTTGGGAGATCCACGACCCTGCTTCATAAGGTTACCAAGTCATGGTAATCCTCATAGAAATCACTCCTAAAGAGCTCCTCGGGCAGCTTGTTTGTTCTTCCCCTCTTCTCCTTTATCCAGTATTGATTGATAAGATTCTTTCACTTGAGGGGGTTAGCATCCCATGTGGTCTTGTAGTATTCTTTAGATGCTTCTTCCATTTCATCAAAGGTTGGTATATGGAAGGTTTGTCTGATAGACTTGGCGGAGAAATTCTCTAGTATGTTGCCATCTCTGTCTACTATTCTTTTAGTGTCTTCCTGATATGCTTCTCTACAGGCCATCACAAGTTCAGGAGCAATGAGGGCAGGCGGGAAACCGGTAGCCTTGGCTAACCCACTCCTTCAAATTCTCTTGGAATTTTATATGGTGGGGTTGAAAATGGCCCTCTTTTTGAATTTTTTGATATCGAGATGCCCCAAGTTATTATTCAAGATATCTTTCCAGTTTGTGGTGATCCTTGAATTGAGGAGCTCCCCTTGGAACTTGTACTTCATTTGATCCTTATCTTCCTTCCCTCTTGGTGTCTTGGCTGCCTTCTTGCCCTTTTCTTTCTCCATGACCGCCTCTAAAGATCTTATAACTAGTTCCATATATCCTGCAAGCAAAGGAGTAGTAAGCACATTCAAGTGTGAAGTATGAGAAACGTTAGCCAAAATCCTATAAAAACAATGTTAGATTAGGTGATTCATCATTCAAGGATCCTAACATCTCTTTCCTATGATCTTTAGCCTTTTATTTGAGGAAGTTATGGCAATGCGGACCCAGGGGTGTGGACTTCCCTAGGTTGGTAGCCATTTTGGAGGATAAGGCAAAGGGACAACAATCAGGGCATGGTAGCCCACATAGTTCCACCTGCCTTAGGATTTGGCCATGAATTGGGGTCCACTAAGGAGATCAAGCTAATTTAGCACGTGGGTCAAATAAACATTGAGTTTTTGCGATCATGAAATTGGTCGTTCAAGTGTACGGGCCTGAGGTATGTAGGTGCAGGAGGTCTATTGGTCGTTTGGTGCTCTTCTGTTTGAAATGACACTGGCAAGGTGGTGACCCGCACTATGGGATCCTTGATCTTGGAAGATGACATCACTTTTTCTTCAAGGCTCGGGCAATTCAATTGAGTGTGGGTGGGAAGGTGTGGAGCGACATAAAACAATCATCGTTCATGATGACAATCCACATAGAGCGGCCTGCATAGTCAGGTCCGGGAGAGTCCTTGACATCAAACTAACAGTTCATCTTTGAATGGATGACCCTTGTGAAGTCAAATTCTGCATGGCAGGATGATGTCTTGGGTCAGCCATTTGAGGAGGCGACAGAGTTTCACATGCGGCCACCCACATGGAACAACCTGCAAAGTCATTTTGTACTAAGTCATTTTGGTTTAGGTCTTAATCAGTAGTAGTGAGCACAGGCTCTGTGGGGTGGAGGGATGGTCTAGCAGGGCCATTCGAAGCAGAAAACTTGAAGCAAAAACCTACAGATGGAGGCCTGCAATAGGGGACCCACTAGAAGTCCAACACTTAGTCATTTCAACATAGGGAATTGGACGACAATAGTCAGGTGGGGCCTGATAGGTGGAGAGATGCCAAGGTTTCACCATTTTGGATGGTCATTTGAACAATGCTGAAAGGTCGGTGGAAATCCGTAAGGGATGGTCCACCTCAAATAAGTTGTTTTGGTTTTGAGCTCGAATGACAGTCATGAAAGTGGGGTCCACCTGGTGGAAGGACGGGTTACCAAATCTGTTTAGAATGACGAACCCAGGGCAACGGCCTACGAATGGAAATCTTCAAGGAGAAGTCCACAACAGGCCCAGATGTAGGCATTTTAGTGCGTTTGAATTTGATCGGAGATCATTAGGGTTGGACCCGCCTGGCGAAGGGATGGTATTAGATATTTGTTCGAAATGATGGGGCTCGAAGAGCATTCCACAGGTGGAGGCCTGTGCTTGCAAACCCAAGAGGGTTGAAGGATCCTTCCTTTTGGGCTCATGAAATATGGGCTAAGCCAAAGACAGATGATTGGACAAGGGTGTCTTCCTACGAGAGCAGGCCTGAGGAGAGTGTCGACCTATGTTTGAAGTTTGGAATTTTAAGGAATAACAATAGTGACAGGCACCTTGCAGGTCCGTATGGAATGAACACCTTGGTTCAAGAACGGTCGTGGGAGGTCCAAGTCCCACAAGCCTCTAGCGGATAGATTTTCAAAGGGCTTTAAAATTCTAACTTGTGGGTTTTGCTTGCCCAGGGGTGTTCTAGCTAGTTTTCAAGTTTTCTTTCATCAAAATTTAGCAACTTTTATGAAAATTAAAGAAAACTCAAAGCGCAACTTGTCAGCAGAAAACCAACCTGAAGAACTCAATGGAATCAAAGAGGCTGTGAATGTTGAGACTTTGAATTAGTGAACGAGCTTTGTGGGCGCGAAGGTAGCGATGGTGGGTGGATCTAACAGACTTCCTAAAATTCCTCATGGTGAAAATGACATTTCAAAATGCCTATTTATAGATTTTGCAGCATTTAATGCCTACCATTAATGCAGGTATGGTGGCAGCTAAAGTTGGTGGACACACCTTTCGAGAGGGGTGGCACGCAGTGAGGTCTGCATAGCAGACGACTCCTGGGACTTGGTCGTCTGATTGGTTGGAAACAAAACAATAATGGATATTGCAGGTTCCGAAGGGGGGAGTATGTGGTGAGCCAGTTGTTTGAAATGGAAAAAGCAGGGTGGCGCTCCACATAGAGTGGCCCGCAAGGGCAAACCCGCATTGCCTAGAGGATGTTAATTTTAAAGTTTGAAGGCAAACTGTCAACTGAACCCTGCCAAGGCCAAAGACCTAGAAATTTGGGAAGTGGTGAAACCTGGTCAACTCCAAATGATTCTTCTAAGACTACCTAACAATTTAGGACTCAAAAATAGGGGGCACACAAAATGAGGCAGTGACAAAAGTGAACTGACGAAGCGAAAAGAGAGGGTCTCCATTTCAAATAGGGCATGTTTTTCTATAGGCAAAAAAAATGGTGACTCTGCTGAGGAATGCTCCTGAGCGTTCTAAGGGTAAATGCTCATTCAGAAACCAGAATCTCTAGTTTTGTAGACCAGGGGCAGGCTTCCAAAATTGAACTAGGAGACTCCAAGGAGAACGAGATCCTTAACTGAATCAGATCACGAAAGCATCTCAAAAGTGTGTGTAGGTAGTGAATTCATTTCCTTTTTTCAGAGACTAGGGAAGATGACCATTAATCAAACTAAACAAGCTATGGATCATCCAACTCCAAAAGTAACCTGGACATTTCCCCCCTGCCAGTCAGGTGTCCATAGCCTCGATGGAGTTGTCGTTGTGACCCATGAAAATTTCTCTACTGTCAGTCGAGCATCCATAGCCCCGGTAGAGTTGTCCACATAGGCACATAGTTGCTCGATTTTAACCTTTCTTTCTTTTCTTTTCTTTTGATATCCTTTTTGATACTATTTCTTTTGCTCAACCGTGTAAGCATTGAAGCTTACAGTGGGCTTGGAACCATAGTGGTCAATGAAGTAGACCTATGATTTTCACTTGTTAGGTCATCATAACAACCACTACATAGCTCTTCAAAAGAAATTAATGTTTGTCTTGTGTGGGATCCGAGATGAAATGTGATAAGATTCAACTAAGGGTCACATTCTAGGTCAAGTCAAAGTTCAAAGAATGAGACCTCTCCATAACAGCAATCAAAGACCAATAGTCGGGAATGAATATTTATCTAAGGAACACTAAAAGCATGTAACAAAGTGAACTGTTCATCGAGCTAAGCACAACCACTGCAATAGAAAAAAAGAACATCCTCTCAGTGGAACAAACAACCGGGAAACAAACAAAACAAAAGCGACGCAAAGCAGCAAAACAACAAAACAACAAAATGAAAGAACCTAAACTAACCTATACATAGGTATTTACAGAGAGTTGGCTCAAATGAGCTCAAGCAAGGAATAATGCTTCAAGTGTTTCCCATTGACGGGAAACAAGATGTCTTTACCAGTTAATGTCTTGAGGCAGAAAGCATTATCACTAAGGATTTCAGAGATTTGAAAGGGGCCAAGCCAAAGCTTGTCAAATTTTTCATGTCCCCCTTTATTTTCATGGGCCTTGTCCCAACATAGGACCAGATCAGCTATTTTAAAGGCCTTAATCTTAGCTCATCTATCAAACCATCTTTTGACCACATGCTAGTGTTTGGTGAAATTTTCAATGGCACAGTCACGTACTTTTTCTAATGGGAGCAACTCAACAATGCAGGCTTCCCATCAATCCCCTTCTTTGTAAAAGGTATTGATGAATTGGAGGGTGGGGATCTTGAGGTGAACCGAGAATATAGGCTCCAAGCCATAAATGAAGTGGAATGGGGAATCACCCAAGGTACCCTTGTGACGTGTGTGATTTTCCCAAAGGGAAAAATGAAGCTGGGTGTGCCAATCTTTGGGATTCCTATTGAGCAACTTTTTCATGACAGTGATCGAGTTTTTGTTTTTGGATTCAATTAGGTCATTGCCCTAGGGATATTATTTAGATGAAAATTTAAGGGAAATATCGTAATTGAAATCCCAACTAGAAAATTTAAGTGAGACAAAGGAAAGGCCATTATCACAAACCAATGCATATGGGCAACCAAAGCGATTTAAAATGAAACTTTCAAGGAAATTAATAACTACCTTTATGGCACATTGCCTACATGAAATAGCTTCTATCCATCTAGTACAATAATCAGAGGCAGTTAGAATGTACCTGTGACCTGTAGATGATGGTGGGCTTACAGGACCAATGAAGTCGAGACCCCATTGTGCGAATGGCCTCACCTCTAGGACTGGTTGCAGTGGGACAGCAATGTTTCTTTCTCTGGTTGTGGCAGCCTAGCAGATGTGACACACACGAACATGATTATGTGCATCCTTAAAGATAGTTGGCCAGTAATATCATGCTCGTAGGATTTGATGAGCAGTAGAAGGACCCGATCCATGACTTGTGCCAAATTTGTCATGAAATTCTTTCAACACTCACACTGCTTCTTCTTTTCCAAGGCATCAGAGGTAGACCCCTTCATGATTTTTCTTGTAGAGCACAGACCCTTGCAGCATATAGCTGCTACTTTTCAATCTGAGGGCATGCTTTTGGATTCCCTGTAGGCGAGGCGAGCACTTGTTGTTCAGCAGGTAATAGACGATATTGTCATACCACTCCCCTAAAGAAACATCTTTGAGTTGATACTGTTGAACTGTAAGCTCGGGTTCTACCTTATCTAATATTTCAACTATCATTCGAGTGAGGGCTTGTCCTCTTACCAAATTCATTGGCTGAATCTCCATGTCATACTCTTGTAGCAAGGTCACCCATTTTTCCCTTCTTTCCCCTAATTCATTCTACATTAGCAATGTTTTTACCGCAGGATCAGGGACAATGACAAACACCTTATTCTGCAAGATGTAATGTCTGAATTTATTGACTCCTCTAACAAGAGAATATGCTTTTTTTTCCATGTTGGGATACCTTAGTTCAACATCCTTCAAGGGAGCACTCATGAAGGAAATTGGATGCTTGTTTCCTTCATCACCTTTTGGGTCAAAATACTGGCACACAAATGGTCTGAAGTGAACGAATAAATATAGAAGGGTTTCAGATAATCCAAGCTGACTAATACAGGTGCATCAATGATTTCTTTCTTGATGTCCTTGGAGGATTTATTCACCTCTAGAGTCCACTCAACCTTGGCATATTGTTTCAACATGGCATTGAGCGGCTTAACAATTTCAGCAAAGCCTATAATGAATTTTCTAACAAAGTTTATCTTTCTGAAGAAAGACTTAAGCTCTTTCTTGTTGCCTGGCAGCTGAATCTTTGAAAGGGACTGAATGTGCTTGAGGTCTATGGAGATTTCTCATTCTAAAATAATGTGTCCGAGCAGCTTGCCTTCTATAACTCTAAAAATTCACTTCTTCGGATTAAGCGAAATCTTAAATTCTCTACATTTCTGAAAAACTCTTCATAGATCATAAACATGATCACTTCGCTTTTTTGAAAAAACTATAAGATCATCCATGTAAATGATTATGCACTTTCCAATCAAATCTTTGAAGGCTATGTCCATTACACACTAGAAAGTGGCATCAACATTGATGAGTCTGAATGACATTCTCCTGTATGTGAAGGTTCCCCACTTGGTGGTGAACACTGTCTTATGTCGATCTTCGTATTGCACCATGACTTGATTATATCCAGAATACCCATTGAGGAAGGACATCATCTGTGAGTTTTTGATGATCTACATTACCTCATCTAATGAAGGCACAAGATAGTTATCCTTTTTTGAAGCTCTTTTCAGATTGCAGAAATCCACACAGAGTCTGATTTCTCCATTCTTTTTCCTGACTGGGATTGACCAAATTGGCCACCCATGTAGAGTGCCTAACAGGGAAGATGATTCTAGCTGACAGTAACTTTTGTACTTCCTTGTAAGTGATTGGCTCCAATAGTGCATTGATAGGGCGTTTCCTTTGTCGAAATGGCTGTACATCTGGCTTAAGAGGAATAGTGTGCATAATAATGGAGGTATCATATGTCTTTAAATCTTCATAGCTCCATGCCACTACATCATGATACTTCTGCAAAGCATCGATGATTACTTTTCTTTCTTCTGACATGCAGACTTTACCAATGAATACATTCTTAACTTCTGTGGTTGTTCTGAGGTTGTGAGTATCACACTAGTTGTTGATTGAATCCTTCTTTGCCTGTTGATCATGGTTTTAGATCTGATCCAAGTCAAATATCATTCAAGTTGAACCATACCTCTAGGGATAGTATTCATTTTGATATTGATAACCCCTTCTATATCCAATTTAGCTTCCTTAGGTTTGGCTTCATCAATTATCTGAGTAGCAAACACATCATAACTAATGATGAATTCCAAGATGTGTTTGTCATCATTGTAAACCTAGAAATGAGTGACATTGTCTGGGATAGATGGGATAGACGTAAGCTCAATGGTGAACCTTTTGAGACCTGACAAAGAGAGAGGTTGTAGCGTGCTAGCTACTTGGGCTAAGGCATCAGCAGTATGGTTTTGGGAATGAGAGATTAGTTGTATGTTGAAGGCATCTAAGCTCTCTAGAAGATCCCAAACTCTATGCCTATAATTTGCTAGCCTTTTATCATGGTAGGAATATAATTTTTTGACTTGTTTCACTACTAGCTCCGAATCACCAAATACTTGCAACATGTTGAATTTCTTCCTTAGAGCCATTAAGAGACCATGAACTAGTGCCTCGTACTCTACTATGTTATTGTTGCAATAGAATTGAAGCCTATGAACAACAAAGTAGGTCTTACATGTAGGGCTAATGAGTTTGAATCTAGCTCTCGCTCCTTGCTTGGATTTGGATCCATCAAAGCGTAGCGTCCAAAACCTGGAGGGTTCTTTGACTTTGGGGCCTATCAAGCATTCATTTTCCCTTAGTTGCACACCTACATCTGTCATTTCTAGAGTGGAGGGGGACTCAACATGGTTGATGGTAGGCTATCCGATCAACAGATCATTTTGATATGTGGCTTATCCTTTGATATGTTCTACTACTGTCTGACATAAGAAAAACTCAAATTATGAGTGGGAAACATTATGAACTCTACACCAGTTAGGCAGCAAAGCTCTTGAAAATCTATCCCTGCTCCTAGACTAAGCTGATCTTGTATGCATTTTTCCACAAAATCTTGGAATCCATCTAACAATCCTAAATTTCCATCTTCATAGGACTCATCATCATCTAATTCTACCAGCATTTTTTTGCTTTGGGGTGTATAGGCTAGATCGGAGGGAGCATTGCACAGTACTAAAAGGACTTCTTCAACTACCTCCTCTTCTTCTGGGAACTCTGATTCTCCTTGATAAGTCATGAGGAAGTAATTGCCTAATTCTGTTTCAGCAAACAACACCTTGTTGGTGTTGTATTTCGTGATCATGAACTTCATACAGGGTTCCCGATCAATGTAGATCTAGTTTGGTAGCCCCTTCCATGCCAACCATAGGTGAGAGAAATCAGTTGTAGCATACCCATTTAATGCCTAGGTGAAGTCTCGTCCCAGTATTATGCCATAGGTATTTGGTATATTAGCAACTTGGAATATCAATTACTTGCTACACTCTCGGACCAGCAGTGATCTGCATAGGGATCTGATTGATCTCTCCATCTATGTTCACTTAGTTTTTGTTGATTTGAGTCACCTTTCTTCTAGAAGGAGTGGGAAATATTCCCAGTGCCTTGTAAATAGCAAGAGGCATGACGTTTGCAGATGCTCCTGAATCAAGCAAAAAATTATGCAAATTCTTCCTAAATATTATAATGGTGGTGAGGAAGGGCGGCATCTCTAACTTTCCTTGGAATAACCCCATAGGTGTGATTGATCTACTTAGTTCTTATCCTTCTCATCGGTCTTTTCCTTATTTTTCACTTGAATTTGATCTTTAGCTGATTGTTTTCTAGTTGGATGATTGAAAGCAACATCTTTCTTTTTACTTATGACCTCTTGAATTATAGGTTCATGTAGGGGCTCTTCAAAAAAGACTTTCTTGGCTATTGTTTCTTGTGCTGCCTTAGAATAAGGGGTCCCATTAATTACCCTAAAGAAGGCATGCCTAACTACAGGAACCTTAAGTAACTCAAAAGAAAACAAGTTGATTTTGACCTTCTTGAATTCTTCAGCAACATACTCTCCCATTTTCTCAATTCCAACTTCGAATTATCTAACTATGGAAGAGATGGTTGACTGGTTTTGAGTTTGGTTTGGCTTTTTTTTTGGTTAAAATATTGAGTGGGCACATAGGGGTAGCCTGGATTGTTACTAGAATTGGGATCAGGCGGGGTGATGAAGTTATTAGGTGGAGTGGAAGTAGTGAAAGGTCCCCCTACTTGTCTATTCCTTAAGTTATATGGAGAGGCTCTCTGATGGAACATTTGAACTTCATCCTCTCAGGACTCATCTTCATCTACTAGACCATTATCTACTAAAGTAAAGAGCTGAGACAAAGCTTCTTCGTTACTTACCTCCTTTACTTCTTCATTCTTTGGGGAGGTAGCCTCATTCTTAGGTTTTTTGCTCTCACTTCGTGGGAATGGAGCCTAATTAACCATGAGCACCAAAGATTCATACGATTTCGATGGGACTATGTCTATGCAGCCCACACTATCAACGATGTTCTGGACCTCCACTTGAAAGATCTCTACAACTATGAAGAACTTGGGGCAAACTAGATCAGAGTGTCTATTCATTTTATGGATCTGAAACCATCCAGATAAGGTAGCCTTAGCAAGATAAACTCCACTAGTTGTCTTATTTGTACTAGCAAGCTAATCAAGAGTGGGAACACCTCCATTGTTTGGTCTTGTATTCCATGTTCTATTCTTCCTCTGGGAAGGTATCCTTTCAAAATTTTGGTTAGAGTTATACCCCCGTTGATAATTCTTCCTGAAGGAGGTACCTGCTTCATGGTTATCCCTATGATCTTGGTTGAGGTTGGCCTAGATGCTACATTGAGAAGCCTCCAACTGATTATTTTGCTTCCTGAGATGAGACATTTCTATGGAAATTTTCCTGATCATCTCCATAAGCTCATCTAACTGATCTTTCTCAACATTTCTTAGTTGTGGTGTTTGGTTTTGGAGAAGACAGGTTGTGTTGTCAGTTGATTCTATTGAGCGAGTGAGAATTCAGGCCCTTGTAGATATAGTGGCACTAGAGATTGCTGCAAGTAGGTCTGTTGCTACTGTGATTGCAAGTAATGAGGCACGAGAGGTGCTTGATTCATGTGTTGTCCTGGATGAGGAAATATGGGCAATTGCACAACTGGATTCATGAGAGGCATCTGGTGTTGTAGAGCTTGAGCGATCCCTTGAATCTACATAGGATGAGCAACCTAACCCAAGGAGGGCAACAAACTAGAGATGTTTTGTCCCAAATCGGTGTTGGCTACAATTGCCTCAGCATAAGTATCCACCAATTTGGCTGATGGTGGGTTCATTCTTTTCACTAATGGTGTAGTGAGGTTGTCTAAGGCAACATAGTAGACAGGCAAGACAACGACATCATTAAGCTTATATGGGGCTTGTAACCTCTTGTATGCTTGGTGGAACTAATCGTTGAAGGAACTGATTGGTTCATTAACCTCCCTACGAATTGCCATGAATTGTTGATATAATTCTTAGGGGTTGATTGAGACTTTGTACTTCCTCAAGAATGTGTTCTTTAAAAGGTCCCAAGTAGTAATCGATCCCGTTGGCAAGTTGATGTACCAGTAGAATGCTTCTTCTCCCAAAGAATAAGGGAAAATCCTACATGCCACATCCTCATGATCAATCTACATATCTTTTAGTATAGTTTGTAATATCTTGATATGCTCTTCTACTATCCTTTGTGGGTCCCAAGGGTTGAACTTTCTGCAAAAACTATCTGGATTATTGGGCATGTCATGGTAAGCATTGAATAGCAGTGGAGAGGGATTATTTCCTAGCCAGGCCATGAGGGGAGGTGAGGCTATCACTTGTTATTGAACAGGAACTTGGGGCTGCACAGGGGCAGTAGCAGCTTGGACTGTGCCTTGGACTTGGAAGGTAGGGACATGGGTAGCACCCTGGCCATGGGAAGCGAGCGGTTGAAATGCAGTTTGAGGTGGTGGAATGGAGGAAGTGGAAGTGGAAAGGAAGGATGAATGTAGGGTGAATGGAAGGAGGAAGGAGGTGAATCGAATGAAGTGGATGAGGAGGATGACGCTAAGTCTGATCTTCGAGCCCTTCTAGCCCTTGTAGGGGGCTGCAGTTCCTAAAATTACCCTTTGTTGGGCATGGATCTTAGAACTCTATCGAACCTTTTAGGGGAAAATGATCTAATTTGATCTAGCTTAACTCCAAAAGTTTCCCTCCTTCTGGCTCCAGTTTTGTTGTTGGGTTTTTTATCACTTCTCAACATAGGCAATGTGTAAGTGCACTACCTCTCTTGAAAGAAAATTTCCTACACACAAGTTGTAGAAAAGTATCCCAAGGTCTCTCGAGTGTTATGTCATGACATGCTTGGATTAATTTAGTTGGTTCAATGTGATCTTGTTGGTAATCACAGGGTAGCCTTACATGGGTTAAGTTGGAGGGAATTGGATCTTTGAATGGAGTTTATGGAATTTTATGAAGTGTTGCTCTGGTGTTGCAAGTTCAAGAAAACAGTCTCAAGCTCCAATTTTATTTTTAGATTTGGCTTTACATTAATGTGCAATAAAATTTAACTAAAGTCACTATTAAGAATAGGAAAAGAGGGCAGGGAAAGGGAGAAGTTCCTAGACCTAAATCTATTGATGAACAGTGATAATGGAGGATGCTACAGTGGACAACCTTCCTAAAACTAAGTCCCACTTAACCAGGTTAATTCACATCTCATGAAACTAGTGCAATATTCTAAGGTCTACAAATTTCAATCATTCATTCACCATAAAGCATGAACAAAATATAGAATTTAAATGCAACATTCAAATAATGTTCAGACTAGCTTTACACTATAGTTTATCATCAATAAACAATAAAAAGCATGAAAAAGGAAGGGCATCAACACAACATAATCATTCACCATCAATGAACAACATCACCTAATCAATTAAAGCATGCTAACACATAGAACAACAAAGTTAATCTACTCAAATTCACTAACTAGGAGGAGAAGAATAATGAAACATAAAGTTGGAACTCAAGAATCCACAAAAATCAGTGAGTTTCTATTAAACTTCCAATAGCATGTTTTTACAACAACTCAACTATCTCTGAAAGTGAGAGGAGACCCCCTATTATAGTGTTCAAAAATCAAAATGAATGGCCAAGATTTAAACTCATTGTGTGGCCAAGATTCACTACAAATTAGGGTTTCACCTACCCCCAAATATTTTACAATATAAAATTACATCTCTCTTCTAGCCTATTTTGTCTTCTTCTGGGCAGCATTGTAGCTCATTTTTCTTTTAGTTGATTGCCTTGCTACAACTACTTTATGAGGAATTCATCATCAATCACTGGATTCCCTTCGTGCTCCTTCATAATAGCGTATTCCACAAACTTTCTGATCAATGCTTGAAGTTTATTCCACTCCATTATATCTGATTGAAGCACTAGAAAGTTCAATTTCCTAGATTGGCCAGTGATTACATCCCAATCCTTGTCACATTTGGGAGTGTTCTTTATTACCTGCTCAGATTGAGAAAAGGCTTGTGTAGCAAAAACCATAAAATCTGGCATAAGTGCATCTGTGGTTCTGTTCTCCATCTTTTTTTGGAAGTGCGGCTTTATCTTCTCTGGGTCCAACTCAATGGAGGCCATGTCAAAATCTATCATCAATTTCAGATATTCCTCACAAGCGGTCCTAATTTCTATGACCCAATATATATCAAGCTCCACTTCATGGAGCACCCGTTCCAATATTTCTTTCCTGTGGTCAAGGCCTAGCTTCCATGTCTCAATGAGCTAGTGATCATCCTTTACCAATGCAAGCTCCTTTTCCCATGTTCTTTTGGGCATCTTGAGGATTGCCTCAACCTTAGGATACGTAATCCTATATAGCTCTAGGAAGTCAGTGAAAAATTTCTTCGTGCCTTCAAGTATTTTTTGCACCTCCAAGAACTTGTTTGTTGTCTTAACAACGTGGCCAATGCCCATATTTCTATTGTGGAGGACCTATTGGAACCAATCCTTTATGTCCTTTGTCCAATTATTTCTTCTTTCTACTTTTTCGATGTGGTCCTTGGATAGTAGTTGTGGTGGTGCTGATAATGTGGTGGGAAGCTCCTCAGTGGAAGACCATTGTTGTATGTAGGCTGTGTAATCTGCCACGTGTGCCTTTAATTTCTCCTTAGAGGTCTTGTCCTTATGCATTTAGTGCACAATGGTAGTGACGGATCCTTGAAGAAGGTAAAAAATTTTCTCTCTTGTTGCTATTCCCAAATCCATGGTAGAAATATTCTAGCTGGCCCCCTCTTCTCCCATCATCGGAGTAGCTATTTGTACCGTCCTGGATCTTGATGCATCCATTGTTAGATGAGATCTCACCCTTGGCTTCTTCTCCTTCTTTGTGCTTATTTGTGCTCAATCTGAGATGGCTTCAAGTCTTGAATTTGGATCCATTGTGGGTGGGGTTTTCCTCTCTAATTATTTTTCAATCCATTCAAGCATCTAGGATTCCCCTTTCGATGATTCATGATCACCTTCTTCCTCTCGGGTACATTGAATTTCCATCTCTCCACTACCCAGAGTTTTATGTTCTGTCTTTTCTTCCTCCTCGTCATTGGAATCCTGAAGAAATGTTGTTTCTTTCCTTGGGGATTCAATAGTTGTATGATCTTTGGGGCTATCCTCCCCTTCAGAGGCTTTCTCTTCTTCTTCTTGCTCTCCTGAAGGAGGTATTTCTTCATCATATTCAGGGCTCTTACCCTGCTCCCCAATTGGAGGCTCAGTGTCCTCCATTTTCTCATTTGTTTCTTTCTTTTCTTCAGATAGTTTTTTTTTTTGCTTCTTCTCCAACATCCCTTAGCTATTTCACAAGTTCCTCCTCTAATTCCTGGTTAGAAGTTTCCACAATATACTTTGTGCCTAGTTCCTCAACATCTTCCTCAAAGGATTGTGTTTCCTCCTCCTCCTCATGCACCACTTCATCAATTACTAGATGTTAATATTTAGGGTGTTCATTATAATCATCTGCTTCCTACTCCTTTTGTTTGGTTTCTTCCCTTTCCTACCTTTCCAACTCCGTGAATATTTGAATTGTCTCCTCCAATGTAGGTAGTTTTGTCAAGGGAGGAGGAACAGGGAGGTTAGCAACAACTTGTGCTGGGGAAGTTTGTACCGCATGGTTCATGAAGACTCGAGACAACTCTGTAGGTATGTTCTACATGTTCCTAGAAAAGGATTCCAGGAGTGAGAGGGTAGGAATTGTTGTCAGTGCAATGGCTAGTGGGAGGGTTGATGATGGGGACATGGAGGAGGAGGATAATGGAGAAGTGGTAGCAAACGAGGAATCTATAACCATAACCTATGTTCCAGGCGAAGTGGAGGCAAGGTGAACTAAGATGTGCACCACAGGTGGAGAAGAGGAAACCATTGCCTGAGAGGCAAGCAGAGTAGTGATAGTAGCAACATCAATAGTAGTGGTGGTGGTAACAAGAGAAAAAGTAGCATGTGGGGACTTTGGCTACTCGGCCTCTGTTTATAGTCCCTTACGGAGTGGGTCTTCCTGTATGGTTGGCATCTCCATGAAACTTCCTGACTTATTTGACTTCTTGGAAGGCTCACCTTCTGAGGCTTTCCTTGAATACACCCTAATTTTGGGCTAACATTTAGCCATTTCTTTTCTTTTCTTGGACCATGTAGTGGGAGGAGACATTGAAGTTACTTCAGTTGGGGCCACAGTGGTAGAGGCACTATCAGTTTCACTCTTGGGTTCATCCTCGAGCTCGCCATATATTAAAGTAGCCCCTTGCAACTTCATTTAAGAAACATTCCCATCTATTCATTTCTTTTTCTTGCCTCTATGGGCTTCATCAAAATGTCAATGTCATTGACCTCTTCCTCATCCTAGTCAATTAACAATAGTGACATGTTAGCGACAACATCATACCTAGGATCAATCACTATGTTTTCATCCTCCACAATTAGGTATTGCATTGAAACAACTTGACCATTTTGACAAAATACGTCGTCATGCGCATGTAGTGCCTCATACGTACTTCCCTATCATCTTTGTAATTGGCCCAAAAGTCCTCAACATTATGCAAATGGGCATACTCTATCCCAACCACTTTCTTCAACTTGCCATATAGATCCATCTGTGGCCTAGCAATATGGAACGCTAGGTTGTATTCATTCAATTCCTTATTAGAGTACTCCGCACACTAGGATGCAGGGATTGCATACATTCCCTAGCCAAATGTAAGGGGATAAGGGATCCCCAACCTATGCTTGTCACTCAGAAGGGTGTGTGCCTGCTGTAGCTGTCGGGAGTGTTCAAGTAATATCAACTGGTCATTTGGGTATCGAGGTAGTTTATATGGTTTCTCTAAGAATCCCTCGACTCGAATGTATGTAAATTTGGGAAATTGAATAAATAGGAAGCTAAAATGGCGAATGAGGCATTAGCACTGTGTGTGACTCTCCTTTCAAAGTCACCTCCAAGTAACTTGATGATGTGCCCGATCAAGGCATCATTAACTCAGCAATAGTCCTTCTTAAAGTTCTTGTACTGTAGTTGTGTATATTTGTCATATACCTTCAATTCCCTTCTCGGAGTTTGGCTTGGTGCCACAAAAAAACCTCTATATTGAGCACAATCAGTAATCAAATAGACTAAGTATGAGGTTATGTAGAACTGGGAGGTCTTCTTGACTGCCACAAACTGTTCATGTAGGCAATTGCTTATCTTTCCTGCCCAATGAAATTGGGTTTTTCCCCTGATGATTTCTTCAATAAATTATAATATCCATTCCTGGAAGAAGGTTGTAGTTGGGAGACCCATGACCCTACTTAATAAGGTTACCAAGTCATGGTACTCCTCATAGAAATCACTCCTAAAGAGCTCTTGGGGCACCTTTTTTGCACTTCCCCTCTTCTCCTTTAGCTAGTATTGATTGATAAGCTTCTTGCACTTGAGGGGATCGACATCCCATGTGGTCTTGGAATATTCTTTAGATGCTTCTTCCATTTCATCAAAGGTTGGTATATGGAAGGTTTGTTTGATAGACTTGGCGGAGAAATCTACTAGTATGTTGCCATCTTTGTCTACTATTCTTTTATTGTCTTCATGATATGCTTCTCTACAAGCCACCACAAGTTTGGGAGCAATGAGGGAAAGTGGGAAACTAGCATCCTTGGCCAACCCACTCCTTCAGATTCTCTTGGAATTTTCTATGGTGGGGTTCACAATGACCCTCTACTTGAATTCTTCGATATCGATATACCCCAAGTTAGTATCCTAGATCTCTTTCCAGTTTATGGTGATCCTTGAATTAAGGGGTTCCCCTTGGAACTTGTACTTCATTTGATCCTTATCTTCCTTCCCTCTTGGTTTCTTGGCTGAATTCTTGCCCTTTTCTTTCTCCATGGCCGCCTCTAAAGGTCCTACAATAGGTTCCATATATCCTGCAAGCAACAAAGCAGTAAGCACATTCAAGTGTGAAGTATGAAGAACGTTAGCCAAAATCCTACAAAAATGATGTTAGATCAAGTGATTCATCATTAAAGGATCCTAACATCTCTTTCATATCATCTTTAGCCTTTCATTTCAGGAAGTTATTCCAATGCGAGCCTAGGGGTATAGACTTCCCTAGACTGGCAGTTGTTTTGGAGAAGGCAAAGGGACAACAATTAGGGCATGGTGGCCCGCATAGTTCCACCCACCTTAGGATTTTCCCATGAAGTGGGGTCTACTAAGGAGATCAAGCTAATTTAGCACGTGGTTCAAATCAACATTAAGGTTTTGGGATCATCAAATTGGTTGTTCAAGTTTGTGGGCCTGAGGTACGCAAGTATAGGAGGTGTATTGGCCATTTGGTGCTCCACCATTTGAAATGACACTGGTAGGGTGGTGAGCTACACTACAAGATCCATGATCTTGGAAGATGGTAGTGCTTGTTCTTCAAGGCTCAAGAAATTCAGTCAAGTTTGGGTGGGAAGGTCTGGAGGGATATCAAACAATCGACATTCAGGATGGCAGAAAGAGGATGGTGGTCCACATAAAGCGGCCTACACAGTCGGGTCCGAGAGATTCCTTGACATCAAACTAACAGTTCATCTTTGAATGGATGACCCTCATGAAGTTAGATTCCACATGGCGGGATGATGTCTTGGGTTGGTCATTTGAGGAGGCGAGGGAGGGATAGAATTTCGCATGCGGCCACCCGCATGGAATAGCCGACAATGTCATTTTGTACTAAGTCATTTTGGTTCAGGTCTCAATCAACGGTAGTGAGCGCGGGCTTCATGGGGTGGAGGGATGGTCTAGCAGGGCCGTTTAGAGTAGAAAACTTGAAGTGGAAACCCATAGATGGAGGCCCGCAATAGGGGACCCACTAGAAGTCCAACACTTAGTCATTTCAATGTAGGGAATAGGACGAAAATGGCCAGGGAGGGGCCTGACAGGCGGAGAGATGCCAAGGTTTCACCATTTTGGATGGTCATTTGAACATGAGTGAAAGGTCAGTGGAAATCCGTGCAGGATGGTCTGCCTCAAATAAGTTTTTTTTGTTTTGAGCTCAGATGGCAATCATGAAGACAAGGTCCACTAGGCAGATGGATGGGTTACTAAATCCATTCGGAACAATGAACCTAGGGTAGTGGCCCATAGATGGAAGTCCACAATGGGCCTAGACTTAGGCATTTTAGTGGAGTTGAATTTGATCAGAGATCACTGGGGCAAGGCCCGTTTGGTGGAGGGACGGTAATAGATAGTTGTTTAGAATGATGAGGCTCGAAGAGCATTCTGTAGGAAGAGGCCTATGCTTTCGAACCCAAGAGGGTTGAAGGATCCTTTCTTTTTGGGTCATAAAATATGGGCTAATCCAAAGATGAATGATTGGACAAGGGTGTCTTCCCATGAGAGAAGGCCTGAGGAGAGTGTCGGCCTATTTTTGAAGTTTAGCGTTTTAAGGAATAACAATGGTGACAGGCACCTTGCGAGTCTATAGGGTATGAACGCCCTGGTTCAAGAATGGTTGTGGGAGGTCCAAGTCCCACAAGCCTCTAGTAGATAGATTTTTGAAGGGATTTAAAATTATAACTTGTGATTTTTTCTCACCCGGGGCTTTTCTAGCTAGTTTTCAAGTTTTCTTCCATCAAAATTTAGCAACTTTTGTGAAAATTAAAGAAAACTCAAAGAACAACTTGGCAGCAAAAAACCAACCTGAAGAACCCAATGGAATCAAAGAGGCTGCGAATGTTGAAACTTTCAATCGGAGAAGGAGCTTTGCAAGCACGAAGGCGGTGATGGCAGGAAGCTCTGACAAACTTGTTGAAATTCCTGACAGTGAAAATGACATTTCAAAATGCCTATTTATAGATTTTGTAGCAATTAATGCTCGCCATTAATGTAGGTACAATAGTGAATGAAGTTGGTGGATGCACCTTTTGAGAGGGGCGGCATCATAAGCAACAGGGTTCGCGTAGCAGACGGCTCCCAGGACTTGGCCGTCTGATTGGTTGGCAACAAAATGATAATGGATATTGTGGGTTTCGAAGGGTAGGAGTATGTGGTGATCTGTCCGTTTGAAACGGAAAAAGCAGGGTGGCACTCTGCATAGAGCCGCCCACAAGGGCAGACTGACATTGCCCAAAGGAAGTTAATTTTAAAGTTTGAAGGAAAATTGTCAACAGAACCACACCAAGGCCAAAGACTTGGAAATTTGGGAAGTGGTGAAACCTGGTCAACTTAAAATGATTCTTCTAAGACTACTTGACTATTTAGGACTCAAAAATAGGGGGCACATAAAATGAGGCAGTGACAAAAGTGACCCGACAAAGCGAAAAGAGAAAGTCCATGTTCCTAATGGGATGTGTTGTGCTATAGGCACAACATATTCCAATTTGAATAATTCATTAATAGATTTATTTAGCAAAGCCAAATCAAGCTTACCACCAAAATAAATGAAAGAGGACATTGTTGGGATAATATCCCCAAATTTATCCTTCCAAACCTCAAGAGATTTGATAATTCCATTTTTTCCAATATTCTTGGAATTACATCCTGGTCCATGGTTTCAAGTATTTTTAATTTTCCTTTCAATTGCATGTCCAACCTTGATTAAAATGTTGAAATTTCTCCCAACAACCCAATTATTTCATTGGAATCTACAATTTATTTAGGAGCATCACTATCAAATTTGGTCATCTTTACAATCTCCATCATAGAAGCTACCCTTGGGATCCAAGTACTCAATGTGTTATGTACTATTACTTGTCTAAATATGCTTAACATAAGCATTCTTCAAATTTTTATACCCACTCAAAGTAACTTCTAACCTATATATTTGATAATATGTGGCCAAGGAGGTCATCAATCATATTTTTTACTACTTTTTTAGCTTCCTCCTTATCAAATCTCTCAGCTTCCTTTCTCTCCTCCAACTATTCCTTCAACTCTTTTATTTTTAAAGATAGGGCCTCCTTATCCTATATTGGCCATTCCAAAGAACTTGTTGGGGCTATGATTACAAACATATTCTCTTCTTAGGGGGATGATAGTATTGATTGCACTTTATTATATTCCATCATTAATTTATGATGATCAACCTATAACTTATCAAACCTAGCTTCTAGTATCTTCATGGATGCCTCACAGAAAATAGCTATATTGATAGCAAGAGAGGCTTCCTAGATTGGAGATGTGTTTGATGATCTTTCCCCTATAAGACCACTAGTCAATTGCCCTACATTTCTTGCAAATTGAGGCTTATTTTTTATTGGTTCAAAGCCCAAATAGACAAAGTTTCATGATTAGCATTGAACCCAAACCTGAAATATGCCTATTCTACTTGCTCTTCTATGAAAAATAACTCATCATCTTTCCTCCTTATGGTGGAAAGGGCTATAGTAGAAGCTATATCTCAATGTGGAAATAAGAGTATGCTAGTCTCTTCTACCATTCTTCTATCCTCGTTAGGATTTGTATTGTTGATTTTGAAATCAAGTTCACTCAATATGTCCTTTGTTACATTCTCTAATTGGGATGGAGGAACCTATCCTTTGGCCTTATTCAACCTCTAATGGAATTCTTCTCTCTTCATTCTTAGAATGAAGTTCTTGAATTCTTTTAATTTTACAAATTCATCATCAGAGATGAATTGTGTACATGTTAATTCTCTTATGTCATTTACTTCTCGCTCCCATCCCTCAGGCTAATTATCAACCTATCATGAGGTATACCAAGAATTTTCATTCTTGGAGGAATAGGAACAACTTGGTTAACTTCCTCATCGCCAATGATTTTTTTTGCAACAATCTTAGTTTCTCTTGCCTCCCCACATCCATATAATAATCAACAAGTTGTGGATGACTTGTTCTTCCTTTTTCTTGTTGTTCTAAAAGGGTGTGATTGAACGTGCAATTTCCTCTTATACTTGTTGTAATTGAGACACCCAAGCAACTTGAGGCCTTCTTGTTGTTTGATAAATACTTGTTATCACTTGAGGATCAATATCATCATGTGGTCTTTTAGTTTTTCTTTGGGCTGGCTTATATTCTAAAGAATCTATGTTATCCATCATAATATTTATCCTAGCAATATGATCCTATATTTCAAAATATGTGCTTGGATAATAAGGATTTTCCTTATTTCTTTGCTCTTCCCCCTTCTATATGCTTACCCACTTTGTCCTTTTCTCCTTCTCTTCCTCCATTGTTAGGAAATTTATGATAACATCCTCCTCAAATACAACTTTGTGGTGGAAGTTACCCAATCTAGTATTTATTTCGATTAGGCTTGTAGACATCTGAATTTGACCACTCCCGTATGGTCCAATTCGTCCCCTTTATTAATCTATTTCATATTCCACATCGATATTAATTAAATGATTTATTTAATTAATATTTCCCTTTTTTCTAAGGTTCCTAAGGCATTTAATTTAATAATTAAATACTTTAACTTTTATCTCCTTCCTCTCTAAATTAAATAAATACATCAATTTATTTAATTTAGTCATTTGGCCTTTTCAATTTAAATCAATTTTAAATTCCCTCTTTTCTCTCTCCTTGTCACATCCTCCATGATCTCCTTTTAATCTGGATTAGTATAATTAATCCATGATTAGGATGTGCACACCCTTAATCAAGATTAATGTCACGTCCTCCATAACTTGCAACTTGCTTCTAATCCTTCATTAGCCTCCTTAATCACCTATTTGCACAACCTTAATCATATGATTAGGTCAACCTAACCCTCATGCCATTTATGGCATACCTCCAAGTTAACCATCATAAATGATTTCCCCATTTAGCCAAGGCAACCTCTTCCCCATTCACATTTATTGCTCCAAGGCTCTCCTCTTCCCCATGTGGGTTATTGAGGAATTTTAAATTCCTCGTGTGTCACATCTCCCACATGGGGACAAAGACCTCCTTTATAAGGAGACCTTATCATAATCCCAAGGTACTTCCAAGTACCTTAGCATCATGTGAATTAAAAATTCACATTTATTCTTCCAAGGTTTCTCTCTTTCCCATGAGGATTATTGAGGAATTCTAAAATTCCTCATGTGTCACATCCCTCGCACATGGGGACAAGGACTTCATTTTTGAGGAAATCTTCTCCTAATCCTAAGGTACTTTCAAGTACCTCCACATCACATTCCCCCTTTACAATTCATTGCCACATGACAATATGTGAGGGATTTTGAATCCTCAACTCACCATAGCCCTTCATCTTGTCCATGGTGGCTAAATCCTAGCCCTCCATTTCTTTAGAGACCTTTTCCCCTAAAATAGAGAATTTTTACCTCATTTTTTATTCATTGACACACTCTAGCATTCACACATTCAAGCCTTCAAGCACTCAAATTTTGCATCCTCCATTGCTGCAATTTTCAAGCTCATTTTTGCATCCATTTTATGCACTTATCGAAACACCCACCTTCACCATTGCATTCCTCATTGCATCTACATCATTTTGCATCTAGTTTTATGTGATTTGCAATCAAAAGAGCACACAAATGATCAAATCAAAAGGGCCAACCAACCAATCGACTTGGGAAAGGAAAATCATTGTTTTCATCTTTGTTTTGTTCAAGTCTAACTAGGCTAATCTCAAGGTGTTGTTTTGTGTTGTTCTTCCTTTGCATTTCATTTTCTTTTGCACTATTTTAGGTTAGAAAACATGCAACACATTTCTGGCATGCTCGGTGGGACCCACAAACAGGTCTATTTTTTCACGTTCTTTGTTGTTTCAAGTTTTGCAAGTTCAGGTTAAGAACAAGGGAAAAATTTCTACTGAAACGGGTGAATCTGCAGCAATAGGGATGAATCTACTACCAAAATAGGTGAACCTTCCTAAACAAAGGTGAATCTGCATCTTGTAGATTCACCTATCTATCAAAAGGAGAAAATTTTCTCTTTGTTTCAAGAATAGACGAACCCGCTGTTGATTTGGCAAAACTTGCTTTCTACATACAAGCAATTTTTCTTCTAAAAAGGGTGAATTTTCTAAAAACAGGGGCGAATCTGCTCTCCAAAATAGGTGAATTTTCCTCAAATAGAAGTGAATTTGAGGTAAAACAAAAACCTAAAACTTTCAGTTTCAGTGTTTGTTTTTGTTTTCAGGTACTAACCCACTAACTTTTTTGTTTGTGAGTGTGTCTACTTTTCGCTAACATTTTGTGCACCTATTTTTTGCTCATCCAAGGTCAGAGGTTCAAAACTACTAACGTTTTCATATAGAACGATCTGTCCTGACTTTGTTAGTTTAGTTTACTTGTTGTTTTGCACACTAATCTAGGTACATGTAGAACTAATTAGAGGGTCAAATTTACTTGTTTGTTGTTTTTGTGAGTGGGTTGTTGACATATTCAATCCCCTTGTGACATTTGGCAATCCTAGATGACAAGAAATCATAATTTACTCTAGTCCATTTGTGTTACCTAAGAGGTGCTAGTACATCTAAGCTCTCCCTTTGCGCTACGTGCAAGCCTGGGGACCAGCCGAAAATGTCTAGTATCTTCTTTTAGCAGGACCTGCTTGGGGATTTCTTCACCCGAAGGGACGATCCCAACCACCTGTACCTGCAGGGTATATAAAGGAGAGCCAAAGTTGTACCCCAATCCAGTCACGTCGTGTCTGGTGGAACGTCGAAGCTAGGGTGATACCTAGATAAGATGTGAAGAGTTGGTCTAAGTTTTTAGTACCTCGCTAGGGCTCCTAACTCATGCTTGTGACGGGCTAGTGTTCATGGTTGTGCCTCACGTACAATGTGTATATCGATGACTCCCTAGATCACCTTGTTTAGCCTAGATAGAGGCCTCTGTTTGCCAAACCTTTCTCACTAACTTTATGATTGTGCTATTTGAAGTGCCTTCTTTGTGCGAAACTAGTGTATTTCTTTTTAGTTGAGTCAGCCTTTCCTTTTGTCTGTTGCTTGCTGAGATTTTGTCCTTTGCCACAGTTAGCTATTTTTCATCCAGTTCAGTGCAAGTCCATCATTTTGGGGTGAATTTGCTTCTATTTAGGGTGAGCCTTCTCTCCATAGGGGTGATCTAGTCTTTATTTTGAGTCGTTTCTCAAATGTTTCACATCAAATTCACCCGTTTCCACATAATAAGTGAATTTTCTCACTATTTGGGAAAATTTTCTCACTATTTGGATGATTTTGCTACTTTTTTGGGTGAATTTGATCCCTAAAGGGGTGATTTTGCTCACTATCTGAGTCAGTTCGTCAATCAATTAGTCCATCACATTCATTTGTTTCTTCAAAAGAGGCAAACTTGCTTCATCTTTAGGTGAATTTACTTATTGTTCCAGTCTCCTGTCAGTCCCCTGAGTCATCATATTCACCCATTCCCTAGAAAAAGGCGAATTTGTAGCATTCTTAGGGAAATTTGTTCTCTGAATAGCCAATCCCATCTTTTGTTTGAGTCTTAGTTCATCCATTTACCCGTTAGACAAGTCTGTTTCATCGTTTGGTTGAGTTCATTTGTCTGTTTGTCGAGTCCATTTACCCATTAGACAAGTCTATTTCATTGTTTTGTTGAATCCATTTGTCCATTCGTCAAGTCAGTTTACCTATTAGACAAGTTTGTTTCATCGTTTGGTCAAGTCCATTTGTCCATTCGTTGAGTCTATTTACCTGTTAAATGAGCCTGTTTCATCGTCTGGTTGATCCATTTGTCTATTCGTTGAGTCTGTTTTACTCATTAAGGGAAGCCATTTGTTTGATTGTTGAGTTCTTTTCCCCGTTAGGGTTGTTTGTTTCCTTGTTCGTTGACGTCGTTTGACCATTTTTAGCTTTACGCAAGTCCATTTGTTGAAACAAGCAAATCTGCTCCTTGTTCAGGCGAATTTGCACCTTGTTCAAGCAAATTTTCACCCTGTTCAGGCAAATTTCCATCCTGTCCAGGAAAATCTACACCCTATTCAAGAAAATTTGCACCCTGTTTGGGAAAATCTACTCTCTGTTTGGATGAATCTTCTCATTGTTTGGGCAACCCTGTCACCTATTTAGGTGAATCTAACTATTGTTTGGGCGAAACTGTCAATAGTTCAAGAAAATTTGCTAATGTTTTGAGCGATTCTATGACTTGTTTAAGAAAAATTTCTATACCTAGAGGCGAACCCATTTCTCATACAAAATCTAGAGTTAATCCATTGGGCCCCTAAAACCTTGTCATTTTCCTAGTCGTTTGTCGTGATCAAATTATTTTAATCATCTTTTGTTTGCCCATAATATTCACTCTAGTCCATTTGCATTTTCCAAAGGTTATCCATTCATCATCCAAATCATATAGGTACATCTTAGAACATCTATAGGTTGCATATCCATCATCGTTTTCTCAATTTGAATCCCCTAAACCATAAACTTCATTTTAGAGGTTACTATCCAAATTGGATTAGGTGTCTAAATTTGATCATCATCATCCACATCTGCTCAAGATTATAATCCGTATTGAGTTAGTCATCATCTTCAGCCTAATCAATCCACTTCCATCTCTAGCTGGATTCGGTGTCGTAATCATCTATCTATCCTCTAATCCAATCAAGCAACACCTTAAGTCACCTAGGGTGATTTCTGAAATTGGTTTAGAATCTCTTCCATCATCTTATCTAATCCATCATCTAATCTTATCAATCGCTAATCGATCGATCCAATCCAATCCAATCATATCCCTATCCAATCATCCAATCAACCGATTCCTCATCCAACCCAATCAATCCTTCAATCATCACTTAGGTCATCTTAGGGTCTAGCCTCATCTTAGTCCACCTGGTAGTTTTGCACTTTCATGCTCGTTCAAACTCGATTGCAAGCAAAGAAGATGGTTGAACAGGGTCAAGGTTCCCAGCCTAACATCCCTTAGGATCTCAACAACGATGCCTCATCACAGTCCAATACAGATGCCCAAAACACATCACCGCCTAGTGACAAGAACATGGTAGTTCAGCCTAAAGTCGTAGTTGATGAGTACCTTAGTAATCCCGCCAATGTTCAAATGATGGATCACCTCCTCAATGAGTGTGGGGACAAGATTCTCACAACTTTACTCATGAAGGGGATCAAACTACCACCCGATTTTGACATGTTGCAAGATACCGACACCTAGTCTCTTCCAGCGCCTCAAGACCTGCAAACTTCGCAAAAAGTTCTAGGAAATTTGTATATTTCGGAGGGTCCACCCATAGAAAATTGGTATCAACTTGGGTTCAAAAATTATGTGATGTATCAAGTCACAAGCTACCCTCACATTCCAGCCTCGGCCTCGGGAGCACAACCTAATCCAAATGAACCCTTTGCTTATGGTATGCCACAGAATATTCCATCTACTCCACCACTCCTGCCTCATCAACTAGGTCAATCACCCATCAACACTGGGGGAAATCTTGTTCTTGCATTGATGCCACCTCCAAGGTTTGCATCCACTAGCAATTTACCATCACCACCCCAAGGTAATATTCCTGTGTTCCAATAGCCTCCCGTTAATCCTCAACAATCCACTGCTTCACAAGCACCACTGTAGCATACTACCATCCCCTTGCAAGCACCACCACAACATACCGCTACTACTGCTATCTCATCTCAACCACCTCATCTACAACCTCTACAACAAAACATTCCAATACCACAACAAAACATTCTAATCCCGTAGCAACATACTATTGTTCCTACACAACCCCTTCATCAGGTAACACAGGCTACATCGCAACCTCAACAACCACCCCATGGTGCATCAATGACGATTCCTTAGCAACAACACATCCCATCTTGTCCACCTGATTAGCAACCACCGTAGCAATAGCAACCACCTCAGCATACTTCAATTCCAACGGAAACACAGCATAATCCCCTCACACAATATCTCTACCATCCACCAAGCACATATACTGTCTATGCTACTTCATCCAATCCCAATCCAAATCTTAATTTGGTCCCTTAGAATCCACCATGTTCTCAACCACCACTTTACACCAACCCTTCGCAATCACACTTAAATCCTTACCATCAAACGTCTAATCCACAACCACCTTCGTATACCACACAATAGCCAAACATTGTGTACAACTACCAATCCAATCCATACTACACTCAACATCAACCACCCTATCAACAATGTGCTCCATCCACTTCCTATTATCAAAAACCATCATCATACCAACAAGGCACTTCCACATCATTGTACTACCAAGCTCCTATGCAATATCAATAGGGTGCTCCATCCACTTCATATTATCAACAACAACCACCCTATCAATAAGCAACCTCCACCTCCTATTATCAAAATCCATTATCCTCTTACCCACCTTACATCAATTCGCAACCACAATCCACATACACTAATCAATACCAACAAACACCTCCACCAGCTACTAATCAAATTGCTTCTGCCCCATCTTCATCATACCCATAATATCCTTCCTACAATCAACCCAATCCATCTAATCCAACTCCCCCAATGCCTGTCAATAAAGATTTGGAAGAAGTCAAAGTTGCGTTAAAGGACTTGCAAGCAGGGACTAGCAAATAATCATTTAACTTTGAAGATATTTTCCCCTATCTGTTTGATCCCTCAATTTCATTGATTCCTTTCCCGAAGCATTTTGAAATGCCGAAATTCAATAAGTATAAAGGAACAAAAGACCCCAAGGCTCATCTTCAAGATTTTTATGCCCATTTTCAAGAAGTCATGCATAATGACAATTACCTCTTGTGATTATTTCCAAGGATTTTACAATGGATAACTCTTGACTGGTTTATGGCTCTCGAGAAGGGATCTGTCAAGTCTTTTGTAGAGCTTCCAAAAAAAAAATTCTCCCACTTCTCCTTTAATTTGGAGAAAGATATCGATACGTTGGATCTCCTGAAAGAAAGGAAGTGTGAGGGAGAAACTTTTGCAAGCTATCTTCAAAGGTAGCAAGCTTTAGCCAGTGGATGAAATCCCTACTTAGAGAAAAATACATGGTCACCCTTTTCATCAAAAACACTCATCCAGATATGGCACATAATTTTAGGCTTCAATATGCCATGACCTTTGTTGAGATAGTGGAGAAAGGTCCTATTCTTGAGAGAGCACTCATTGCTAAAGGGTTAGTTAAAATTTTTAACTCTAATAAAGAAAAGTCATATGGAGATAAACCTTGCTAATGGAACAAGAATAAGAATGTTGTCAATGATGGTGTCACCAACACCAAACATGTCCAAGTATCCAATGCTTCCCATAAGTCACAATATCCCCCTCCTCAGTAGTTAATTCCTCATGCCATATCAGTGCCACAAGGGGCACCTCATCCTCCCCAACAATCCAATCAAAATAATCAAGGGAATAACAAATGTCAATTAACTCAACTAGGGGAGCCCCTAAGTGTCGTGTTTAATAGGATTCTTCAAGCTAATTACCCAATCACGTATCATATGAAAAAACCTCTTGATGAATCCAAACCCAAACCAGCCTGGTATAAATAAAATGAGTATTGTGAGTTTCACAAAATCAAAGGGCATTCATTAAATAAATGTCAAGGTTTGAAAACATACATCCAGGATCTCATAGATCGGGGTGATATACATGTGGATGCCAACATGGGACCCTCGTCCAATGCTCAATTACAGATATATCAAAACGCTTTCCTTAAGCATAAAAAAGGTCCTAGTACGTCAAACACCAATCCTGGGCCCAGTAACAATAATAAACAAGGTAACAACACTAATAATACCAGTTACAAAAATGTGCCATTTAATTACAAAGGTATTGCCATGCACATTGAACAGGCAGAATTGTGTGTGTCTATGATACACGTAAAATGAAAAGACCCACAATGTGTTGTCACAACCCGTCATACTCATATTAGAGTCCCCAGAGCCTCTATGTCCACCCATTTGCTGCCTATAAGTTCCCAATATAACATTCTTGATCATCTAGGAAATACCCCAGCCCAGATATCCATTCTGGATTTGCTTAAGTCTTCTCCCGTACACAAAGAAATCCTAACTAAGGCATTATAAGATACCCACATCCCCAATGACATAGATCCTATGCAATTCCAAGCATTGGTAGGACACCTCTCTGCCACATATCAATTAGGCTTCAATCAGGATGACGTGCCTTGTATTGATTCCAATCATAACTGCCCCCTCCATCTCGAGGTCCTTATAAACTATCACAAAGTAAAGAGGGTCTTGGTAGATAATGGATCTGCCCTGAATCTTTGCACATTAAATTTCATAAAATAGGTGGGATATACTCATGTTGACTTAAATAATCAAGTCATCACTATCAAGGCGTATGATAATGCAGAGCGTGATTCTGAGGGGACAATTTGTCTTCCAATCCAGTTTGGGCCCGTTGTGCAATACACTACCTATCACATCCTTGATCTAGAACTCCACTACAATCTACTCCTTGGTCTTCCATGAATCTACGCCATGTAAGCTATACCATCCATGTACCACCATTGTCTGAAATTCCCATTTAATGGGATAGAAGTTACCATACACACGGACCCTCAACCATTCGAATATTGTCGTGCATTAGAAGCTTCTTTTCCCCATTCTCATTACTACCCTGGAGTGGAAATGAGACCACCTCAGACATCCTCATACGTCCATCTGCCAATGCACTATAAACCATTCCATCCACTCCATCATCCACATCTAACTCCACCATTACCAAGGTCCAGATCATCGACAAGGGGTGTGGTGAGTATGAAATGCATACAGCTTTGAACATGGAAATCATGCCACCATCACCACATACATATGGACAACCTTCTCAGTTTGCACTGAAGGAAGAAGAGAATATGATCACCTTGAGCTCTAAGAATGTGGGATCTAGCACCTTTCGCTCCCCTAGGTTAAGACAAGACACACCAAAAGATGGCATCAGCCAATGGGTATATCGTGAGGAACCTAAACCCTCTCCCCCTTTGAAAGAATATTTCCAAGAGACCTATCCTTGGCCCTCTAAGTTTGTGGAGAAACATAATTATCAGGGGGGAGGCCTTGGTGTAGAAGAGCAAGGAAGATGACAACTAATAGACACTTCTGTGCATCCAATAAATTTGAGCTTGGGATATGACACCAAACAAAAAGGTCCTATGCCATCAACTAGTGCCCCTAACAACATTAGTGTGGATAATGGTCTCCTCAAAGACATACCAGAAGAAGAATCCATTAGACACGTGTACGATGATGTGGATCATGTAGACCTTTCTTCCATGTTTGAATGCTTGTCCATTTGCACCATCACCCATCCCTTCGTCATCCTAAACTCATAGACTAGGACTTACATGGTAGCACACCTATCGATACCTTTCCCTCAGAGGATATGTACATACATCTTATGGGATTGGGGGAAGATAAACACCTTAACTGCAAAAATAAAAAGAGAAAAAATTAAAAAGGGTCACATAGCGAAAACCTCTCTGAGGTGCTTGTTGACTCAGAAAAAGTAAAAGCAAAGGGTGTATCTGACAGGGAAAACCTCGATGAGGTGCTGGAAGATGGGGACGTTCATCTTCCCCTTGTGGGAACTCAATTGTCTGAACGATCATCCACTCCGATCAAGGAAACACAAGAAATAAATTTAGGAACTAAAGAGGATCCCAAAATCACATGTGTAGCTAAATCACTATCAAAGGAAGAGTACTATATCATCACCTAGCTTCTCAAAGAAGGCATCATCAACTTTGTGTGGGCTTATTCAAATATGCCAGATCTTGACCCTGCTCTAGTGGTACATCACTTGGACGTACATCCAAATGCAAAACCCATCAAGTAGAAACTCAAGAAAATGCATCCTCAAGTAGCTCTTCTGGTCAAGAAAGAGCTAGAAAAGCTATTGGAAGTTGGATTCAGAAGACCCATCGACTACTCTAATTGGATCTCCAACATAGTGCCAGTTGCCAAACCAAATGGGAATATCAGGACTTGCACATATTTCCAAGACCTCAACAAAGCTTGTCATAAAGATGATTTTCCCTTACCAAACATTGACATGTTGGTTGATTTAGTTGCAGGACATGAGATGCTCTCCCTCATGGATGGCTTCTCTGGATATAACTAGATCAGGATTGTGCCCGAAGATCAACATAAAACAACCTTCACCACACCTTGGGGCACATTGTGTCATAACGTCAAGCCTTTTGGCCTCAAGAATGTCGGGGAAACCTACCAACATTCCATGACAGTCATCTTCCACAACCTCATTCACATCATAATGGAGGACAATGTTGATGATCTGTTAGGGAAATCAAGAACAAGAGAAGAGCACCTGATAATCCGTAAGAATATTTTTGAGCATCTAGAGCACTATAAGCTACATCTGAATCCTAAGAAATGTGTCTTTGGGGTGACATCAAGAAAATTATTGGGTTTCATCATCTCCAAAAGAGGCATAGAGGTCGACCCAACAAAATTCAAGGTAATCATGGACATGCCCCCACCGTGCAATCTAAAATAGTTAAGGATCCTTCAAAGGTAAGCTACAATCCATCTAATGGTTTATAGCTCAATTAGCTGATAAATACCAATTATTCACTTATCTCTTGAAAAAAGATATCGCCTTCAAGTGGGATCAACAGTGTCAGCTTGGTTTCAACAAGATCAAGGAGTATTTAGCTCACCCACCCATCCTTATGCCACCGATTCTAGGTAAACATCTCTTGTTGTATATTTCTACTACTTCAGTGGCATTGGGGGCATTATTTGTGCAACATGATGAGTCATCAAAAGAATATGCAATTTACTACATCAGTAGGACCCTAGTAGGCTATGAGCTCAATTATTCTCCGATGGAAAAGGCTTTCCTGGCTGTGGTCTTCAGCTCGCAAAAATTTTGACACTATATGCTCAGTCACTCAATGAAGCTAATCTCCAAGGTTGATCTGCTCAAATATCTGTTATTCAGGACAATTCTAACTAGTCACATGGCTAAGTGGGTCATGCTATTAAGCGAGTTCAATATAGAGTATGTGGATCAAAAGGCTATTAAAGGGAAAGTGATAGCAGATCAGCTGGCAGATGCTCCCCTAGTAGATGCTTGTCCTTTGGTAACAGAGTTTCCTGATGAACGAATCTACACAGTGTTAGAAGCAACCACATGGACACTCTACTTTGATGGGTCATATACACATAATGGAGTGGGGGCAGGAATTTTTTTGGTCACTCCCCAAGGTGATTATATCCTGAAGTCATTCAGGTTGGCCTTTCCATGCACGAACATCACAGAATATGAAGCTCTCCTTACTGGTCTCAAAATCGCAATCCAATGGAACACCACTCACTTGAGAGTCTTTGGTGATTCCCAATTGATCATCAAACAAGTTAATGATGAGTTTATGACAAAATATGATAAGTTGTTACCCTATAAGTGCATGGTGGATGACTTCAAAAGGTACTTCACCTCTATCCAGTTCGATCAAATTTTGAGAGTGCAGAATAAAGCAATTGATTCAAATGGCTACAATTGGTTCCTTAATTGACATGCCAAAAGATTGAATAGAGTGCGAGTTCCTAGTCGAACAACTCTTAATCCCAACTTATGATATCCCTAAGAATGAAATGGTATGCGACATTGTAGGTCCTATGTCACCATGGTATCATGAAATTTACACCTACCTTCATGATAACATCTTACCTCCCGATCTTACACGTAACCAATGAAAATATTTCATCCAGTGCACCTCCCATTACACTATCATAGGTACGCTTTATTGTCATGGGTATGATGGAACTTTTCTCAGGTGTCTAAATGAGACCGAAGCTCACACTGCATTAACAGAGGTACACAGTGGTGTTTGTAGGGCCCATTCAAATGGCATGCCCTTAGCTAAAAGAATTCTCTAAGTTGGTTACTATTGGCCTACACTGGAGCATGATTCTTGTGAGTTTGTGAAGAAATTCCTACCTTGCCAACAACATGTGAATTTGATACATGCTCCTGCTCAGGATCTACAACCTCTCATAGTGTCGTGGCCCTTCTCTTGGTGGGGTTTTGACTTAATCGACGAGATATACTCTTCATCCTCTGACGACCACACTTTCATTATCACTGCCACTGAGTACTTCACCAAGTGGGTGGAAGCAATGCCACTCTCTCAAATCATGGGTACTCAGATATCCAACTTTATCCTTTTCCATATTCTCTGCAATATGAAATCCCATCCACCATCATCACTGATAATGGAAAGTCATTCAAGAACCAGTTCATGAAACACCTTTGCGACACCTTTCATATTCAACATCATTGGTCCACACCCTATTACCCCCAAGGTAATGGCCAAGCAGAGGCTACCAACAAAACTTTGATCAAGATCCTTAAAAAGGTGGTTAACAATATTGGTTGAGATTGGCACCTTCATATCCATCTTTCCCTTTGGGCCAACCACACTTCCATCCACACTCCTACTGGTGCCACTCCATATTATCTTGTTTATGGTGCCAATGCCATCTTGTCGATTAAGGTCAAGACCCCATCACTGAGAATATCTTTGAAGAACCTCATCAGTGACGAAGATGCTCAAATTGCAAGACTCAGTCAGTTGGAACTCCTAGATGAAAGACAGATCAAAGCATACAATCATCTTCAAGCATATCAGAATCATCTTAAGAGAAGTTACAACAAAAAGGTATGTCCTCACCAATTTAATATTGGTGATTTGGTTCTTAAGGAGAATCAGTGTACCCAGCAGGATTGAGATAAGAAGGGGAAATTTGAAGCAAATTGGTTGGGTCCCTATGTCATCACAACAAAATATGGATCTGGGGCATATAGACTTGCCACACCTAAAGGAGAGCTCCTAGAGGAGCCCATTCACATCATGTACTTGAAATTCTTTTACACTTAAGTCAACTAGGTTATCTTATCTTGCAAAAAAAAAAAAGTAAAAAAAATTGTCAAAAATACAAAAAAATAAAAAAAGTCCAAAACTAGTAAAGAAATAATTCTTCCTATGGTGAAAACCACCCTTGGTGGTGCCTTGGATAGGTATATTTGGTGAGAACCTGGTCACAGGAACCATTCGTATAGGGATTAATCATTATCTACTATGTGTCCTAGCTACTTTATGCTTCCACCCATCCTATCCTCATATCCTATTGTCCTATCAATCTCGTCCTTCCATCTGCATCCCTTATCCTGTCGCTTGGTATATTTTCATTGAGCATTGGACAATTTGCATCTGCTATCTGTTATCCTAAGCTTTTATCCTAATTTGATCTTGCATCATCAGTCCTTTTTGTCATGTTAGTCCTTTGCTTCCATCTAGGTTCCTTCACTGTGTCAGTCTTCACTTAGATCACATCCTGTCATGTCAGTCTTTTGGTCTCATTTTTTGTTGTTGATCTTTTTTGAACCACATTGCCCCTGTGCTTTCACGTAGGCAAGGTCAATCATTTGATTCACCCCTAGGGATTTTGGTCCATCTATTCTTTGTTTTCCATCACTTGTCTCCATTGTCTCATTCCCGCTTTTATCCATGGTTTTTTCTTGAACTCTATGCTTTCACGTAGGCAAGGCTAATATTTGATCAGGCCCCAAGCCCCTAGGTATTTAGGGTGTGTCAATCTTGTGTCTTGTGTCTCATGTCTTGTGTCGTATCGTCAAGCATGTCCTTATCTAGCTGGTTCTCCACAAATGAGATCCACTTGTATTATGAGATTCAATCGGTTGTGGGGTCTCTTGTTTCATATTGATCTTTTAGTTTAGTAGCCATCTTTGGTCTTAACAGGATGAATCCTTCCTCATTAGACCACATCAATCCCATTCACCTATTGATCCTCTGGCAAAGGACATTTGAAATTGATTGATCATTTGATACTTTTGGCTTTTGTTTATCATTTGAGCTTCCTATCATAACTTGTCAAGGCCACCATGATCTATCATATTATAGTGCATTTTGACTGCTTAACATAGGGGCATATCTTGATATATTTGTTTATTTTTGTCTGCTTGGTTGTCCTGTGTAGTACCCACCAAGACCCCTGTGGTCTTGTGTTATGTTGGGGCATCCTTTTGTGCTTGTGGTTATCCCAACGCCTGGCCCGACCAAGGTCTTCATGACTTTGGGGTGTTGGGATAGCATTCTTGTCTGTTGTGTTTGTTTCATGCATTAGACACTAATCTGTCTTGGTTACACATACCCTGGCACCTGGTATCTTATGCTATAGCAAAAATCAATGCTTTGAAAATGGAAGATCGCATTAGGATTGCATTTCATGTTCAACTCCGTTGCATTAAGTCTTTACCTAACCTATGACCTATGATTTTGGTTGTGCAAACATTCAGCCCCCCATCTCCCATTCTTCTTAGGATTCCTACGGTTCTTGATAGGTGTAGTTTCACACCCATCCTCCCTTAATTTTGTAATAATTATAGGGAAAGTACTTGCCAATAAACTAAAGCAAGTATGATATGTTTACCATTGGCCCTCATCACTATGCAAGCCCTTATTTACACCCATGTCCATGTTGCATTCCATTTCACATTAGTCCATCTCACTAATATACCACATACCTTTATTTTATAAGCTAAAGCAACCATGATCCACAAATAAAGTCAACCTACCACTTGTTTCCATCATTATGCAAACCCTTTATTTACACTCATTTCCACGTTGCATTTCATTTATCCATTATTGTTTGTAAGGAATTTAATTGCATCTCATCCCACATTTTGGGTTTGTTGCATTTCATCCCATGTGCATTGGCATATCACATTCCTTTTAAATTGTTTAGATTAATCTTAATTGGTTATTCTAAGCATCTTAAGTTTGTGTTATCATCTATTCATTTCATTACTATATATAACATACATCGCCACATGCATCACAAATTTTTAGATCCATATCCATAGCATATAATGTCATAAATCATCCACCACATCCTGCATCATAAACATTAGGAATCATACATATCATCCATGCTATCCACGTAGGCATAAACATAATTCATCATCAACATCATCCATAATAATACACATACATATAAATCATCATCAACATAGATCACATTACCATCATAAGTCATCCATGATAAAATCACATACATACACATGCATACATAAATCACCCATCATGTGAACACAACTAATGTTAATAAGGGCTATGGCATATCATATAAATATCGAAATACAATGTCCATCATATGATCCATAATAAAATCCATCATCTCGTCAAAATACATATCCATCATATACACAGTAATCATTGAATAAAATACAAGTACAAGGTTCTGAACCAAATGTAATCTTTGCCACTTTGTACTATACATCCATCCTACACCTGTCAAAAATCTGTATCCTGTCATCTGTCCTCTGTCATCCCTACCCTGAGCTTCCCACATCCAACCTCTGTGGTGATTCTGGCACTTGTCCTCTACATGAAAGGGTCTCTCAATAGTTGTTATACTCTCGAGTGTGTGTCCCTGCTGAGTAGGACGGTGTCGGCATCTGCGATACCGCTCAGACATAGGCAAGTACCCACTGTGTGGGATCTGGCACTACTGTGAAGTAGGCCACCATATAGTAGCTAGCCTCCCTCATGTACTTGTCTCTCTCTGTTGCCTGATACCTGGTTGTATCTCACTCTACCCTATACTTGTCTCAAAATCTAGATACGGATTTCCTCTCCTATGCCCACGCATCATATGCCAATCGCAACTGATCAATCTCTGCTCACATCTGGGACATCTTCTCTATCGCTTTGTCCCTCTCCTCCTACATAGCTTGTACCTGTGTTTGCACTACATCCCTCTTCCTCTACAATGTCTGCACCTACACCCCTCACCCTGCATGACCTGTGCCTATGCCGCATCCCTCTCTCTCTCTACACTGCATGTACTCATGCCTCTGTTTCGTCTCTCTCACCCTACAGGGTATGTACCTATGCTTGTGTTGCATCCCTCTCTCTACATGGTCTGAAACTAGCCCCTCGTAGCCTACTCTCTCTCTAACACCAACCCTGCATCCTCCACTATCTCCTCTGTCGCATTGGCTCTATCACGTAGCTCATCTCACTCTTGCCAATACGTATGGACCCCATGCGAACTCCCCCTCCCTCTACTCCACAATATGTCAAACAACCTCCATGATCTTAATGCTGCAAAAAAATTTGTTCCTATCTGGCAACAAAATCTTGCTAATCAAACCGTAGAGGTATAATTGTAATGGAGGTTATCCCGGCCCTAAGAATCTATCCAGATCCAAATCCATCCCTTGAATCGATAAGTTTTCTTGTCCAAAGAGGACCCATAGGGTCCAGTCTAGCTCCTACTCCTCTAACCTCATCCAACTCACAAGATGGCCCGCTATCAGTAACCACAAGATCCTCCACACTTCCTCTAAGGTGATAGTCATTTTTCCTTCTCTTTCTCCTTCTTTTCTTCCCTACCCTGGGTTTTCTTCTCGACTTTTCTACCCTTTGGGAAAATTCTCCCAATTTGCCTATTTAAACCCCTTTTCCTTCGCCTTTTGGGCGAATTCACCCCTTTTACTTTCATTCCTGCCCTTCTAGGCTAATTCACCCATTAAATGGGTGAATCTGCCTTTTTGGGCGAATTTTCCCTTCACCGCCTACTTGGGCGCGTTCGCCTATTAGATGGGAAAACCTACCCATCGCCCTGGGATGGGCAAGTTCTCCCATCTTATAAGAAAACCCGCCCATCACCCTTGGGAACGGGCGAGTTTGCCTATCTGATGGGTGAGCCTGTCCATATTTTGGGGATAAGTGAGTTTACCCATCCTGTGGGCAAGCCTGCCCATCTCCCCTGGGTGGGCGACTCCTCTCACCTACCCAAGTTGGGCGAGTTCGCCCATTTGGTGGGTGAGTTCGCCCATTTGGTGGGTGAACTTGCTCACCTCTTTGGTAGGCGAGTTCACCCAGCAGACAAGCGGACCCGCCGTTGCCCTTGCACGAGCGACCTCACCCATAAGGGGGGTGATTTCACCCATCTTATGGGTGAATTTGCCCATCTTAAGGGCAAGTTCGCCCTTTTAATAACCCACTTCCCCATTTCAAGTGGCTTCACTTGATTCATGGGTGATTTTTCCCCCCTTTATTGCAACCTCACCCTTTTAGGGCATATTCTAATTTTTTAGGCAAATTTTCCCTCAAATTGGTGAATTCGCCTCCCTTGCCCCCTGCCTTCAAACAAGCGATTTTGCCTAAAACTTGAGCGAAATCAAAATTCTGCCGACTACCCATTTTACAAACCTACATGAACCCCAAAACCCATGTTTTAAAAATACATAAAAATTTAAAAGAAATCTGCTCAAAATCATACATAGGGTTTTGGAATTAACCTGGCATGGTACCGCGCACTCCTGGTAGAATTGTTGTACCTTATCCCCCCGATGGATAATCTCGTCATCGTACTCCTCAACCATCCTTGTCACCTTCTTCTTCTCTCTCTCACTCAACTACCAAGTGTGCAAATGAGAAATAGTAATTCTTAAAAGTACTATATGTAGTTTTTCCCTCCTTTTTAACCTTTTTTAAGTTTAGGGTATTTTTACCCTTTATTTAACCACTTTTTCATTTAACTAATCATCTAACTTCTGTTGGCCACCATTTGCACACCATGTGTCTATTTTCCTCCATTCAAAATCCAATATTCATAATTTTTTGAGCTCTATCTAATGGTACCCTTTGTTTCTTCATATTAAGAAGTTTCATGGGGCCCCTTTTTCTTCCCCAACCGCCCTCTCGAGGGGACATACCCTACCATTCACATTTATTCCTCCGTCATGGTCACTTTCTTACAAGACTGGGGCATTTCCCTTCATTTCCCACCATCTGAGTAGCTTACGCAACTTCTCCCATGTTGGGGCATCATTTTCTAGCCATTTCCTCTATCAAGTCATCCACATTTTATTTTTCTTCAAAACACTATTATTCTAACAATATTTCAAAGAGAGGAAAAATGTAGACATCTGAATTTGACCACTCTCATATGGTCAAATTTGTCCCCTTTATTCATCTATTTCATATTTCGCATCGATATTAATTAAATGATTTATTTAATTAATATTTCCCCTTTTTTTAAGGTTCTTAAGGTATTTAATTTAATAATTAAATACTTTACCTTTTATCCCCTTCCTCTCTAAATTAAATAAATACATCAATTTATTTAATTTAGTCATTTGGCCTTTTCAATTTAAATCAATTTTAAATTCCCTCTTTTCTCTCTCCTTGTCATATCCTCCATAAGCTCCATTTAATATGGATTAGTATAATTAATCCATGATTAGGATGTGCACACCCTTAATCAAGATTAATGTCACATCCTCCATAACTTGCAACTTGCTTCTAATCCTTCGTTAGCCTCCTTAATTAACTGTTTTTACAACCTTAATCATATGATTAGGTCAAACTAACCCTCATGCCATTTATGGCATACCTCCAAGTCAACCATCATAAATGCTTCCCCCATTTAGCCAAGGCAACCTCTTCCCCATGTAAATTAAAAATTCATATTTATTGCTCCAAGACTCTCCTCTTCCCCATGTGGGTTATTGAGGAATTTTAAATTCCTCATGTGTCACATCTCCCACATGGGGACAAAGACCTCCTTTATAAGGAGACCTTGTCATAATGCTAAGGTACTTCCAAGTACCTTCACATCATGTGAATTAAAAATTCACATTTTTTTTCCAAGGTTTCTCTTTTTCCCATGAGGATTATTGAGGAATTCTCAAATTCCTCATGTGTCACATACCTCCCACATAGGGACAAGGACTTCCTTTTTGAGGAAATCTTCTCATAATCCCAAGGTACTTTCAAGTAGCTCCACATCACATTCCCCCTTTACAATTCATTGCCACATGGCAAGATGTGAGGGCTTGTGAGTCCTCAACTCACCATAGCCCTTCATCTTGTCCATGGTGGCTAAATCCTAGCCCTTCATTTCTCTAGAGGCATTTTCCCCTAAAATAGAGGATTTTTACCTCATTTTTTATTCATTCACACACTCTAGCATTCACACATTCAAGCCTTCAAGCACTCAACTTTTGCATCCTCCATTGCTGCAATTTTCAAGCTCATTTTTGCATCCATTTAATGCACTTATCCAAACACCCATCTTCACCATTGCATTCCTCATTGCATCTACATCATTTTGCATCTAGTTTTATGTGATTTGTCATCAAAGGAGCACACAAATGATCAAATCAAAAGGGCCAACCAACCAATCGACTTAGGCAAGATAAATCATTGTTTTCATCTTTGTTTTATTCAAGTCTAACTAGGCTAATCTCAAGGTGTTGTTTTCTGTTATTTTTCCTTTGCATTTGATTTTGTTTTGCACTATTTTAGGTTAGAAAACACGCTACACACAAGGCCAATGAAGCTCTTGGTGTCAAAGTCCCTTTTGATATCCAGACCCATCCTATTAGATTGTAAGATTGGATTCAAGAGTTCCAATCCTTCTTTATTGGTGAAAATTGATGTAGACCCAAGGTGGAGATCAACTTGAAATGACAAATAATGGATGGTCAACCCAAATTTCAAAGAAAATTCAAAAGAACTTCACAAATCCACTTGTCAGATGCATTCTTTCCACCAACACAACCAAACAACTTCAAGGGACTTTTCACCCAACTTTCCCAAAATACTTATCAATTAAATGATGGATTTAGACACTCATTAAGGACTTACACATCATACTTCAAGATAAAATATAACTCCTTTGGATCAGTTTAGACTTCCAATACAACCTCCATGGAAAAACTAGGAAAATGAGTCAATTTAACAAAGAAAGTACTCTTCAAATTTATCCAATCACCTTGAAACCTTGGGGAAGCAAATCAAATGTATCAAAACTATAGAGTCCACAATTTTTTTGCATTTTTATGGCTAGAAACACTCCCAACTCAAAAAACCTCCTTTTCTAATGCAAAAACAAGGGTTTTGTCAAAATCTTCATTCCCAGGCATGAATAAAAAAATAAATGGTCCAAAAATATTCCATAGGGTCTGTCTTGACATTTTCAATACTTACAAACTCAACTCGATCAATGTTTCATTGAAAAGCACTTCAAAACCATCACTTTTCAAGGGAAAAAATGCATTTTCAGCCCTAGGGCATCACACATTCACCACAAAAATGATTTATTCTAATATAAAATGTATTAATACATCTAATATAACATATTTCCTACCAATCCACCGAGTTACAGCATTAGACAGTGGGTGGATTGGTCAAAATCTTATTTTTTTGCCTTTAAACCCTTCGCAAAGGAAAAAAATAGGGTACTTGCAGTAATTTTTGAATTGCTCCCACAAAAAAATGAATAAAAACTACAAATAAAATTTAGATGAAATTAGAAACATATACCCTCAACTTCTGAATATTTTAAGGCATCAAGAGACTGTACGGATCCATACAACAATAAACAAGTTCTGAAAAACTGTGAAAAATACAGAATTTGCTCAAAAATGTGGTGTTTTATTGAATATGAGTTATTACAACCTTCAAAAACCATTACTTCAAGCCTTGGAATGCCTTATAAATAATTTTAAACAAGTAACCAACCCCAACCAACCATCTTCACAACTAATTACCACTTAATGACTCTAATTGTGCAAATCAACAAAAATCAGCAAAATTGTCATTGACAACATTTGCAACATTTTGCATTTTTGCAATTATTGAACTTAAAAGACATCTAACACTTCTAGACACATAAAATATGATCATTTAGACCTTATTTAACCCATACTAAGACTTCTAGACTCAAAAACAACAAAATCCCTTCATTCACTCATTTTGACAACAATGACAATTTTGGCAAAATTTTAAGTTTTTTTTACATATTTTGCAATGTCTTCATGGAACAAGGATGAGAACACCTTGAAATGACCTTTTGAACCTTTTGGAATCCTTTTATAGACACCACAAGGTTTTGGTTCCCCTGCACCATACACCCCATCAAGAAAAAGACCCTTGTCCCAAGAGGTACTAGTTGCTGCAAGCATTGACCTTGCTGCTCCATGCTTCTTCAGTTGTGTTTGTTTCCTTCTTGTCATTAAATCATGTTTTGATGCTACTTCAAACCTTAGACCTACACAAAAAAAAGCATCAGCACCAAACAATCTTGCATTTTCCTTGTTTTCACCCATAGCCTTGCAATTGACCTTCATATTGTGTATGCTCTTCTCTATGATTAGATTTGAAGCCCTTGAAGGATTATATGCACTTCTCACTGTTCTCAGACCTTTCACACCTCTATCATCACTCACCCAAGCATTAACAACTCTGATTTCTTTCACATCAGCAACTCCCACTGTCTTTGTGACATTACATTCAATAATAGGACACACTATGGTCCCAACAATCAGTACACCCTGCTCATTGAACTTCTCCTCAAACAATCCACCCTATTTCTCATACATTCCTACAGATTTTTTAGCATTTACTTTATTCAAATCATACTTAGGCACAAGTTTTGTCATTTTCCTTTGCAAAATCAGATTATTCACTATTCTAACACCATTCAAAGGTGCCTTTTTCACTGTCCTATCACTATTACTCTACTGCAAATCAGAAAATGCACTATCCTTTTTGTCTTCAAGCCTTAGAGGCTGCTTTCTACCAAACATAATCACTTTTGACTTACCTTTGCTCTACCCTCTTTCCTACAAAGGAGTTAGCTTGTAACTTTGATCATCCTTCCATATTGTGTAAGTATTTACCCAACCATCATACATAGACCTTCTATCATATTGTCATGGCCTCCCCAAGAGCAGATGGCAACAATCCATTGGAAATATATCACACAAGACTCTATCCTTGTACTCCCTAATCTAGAAATCTGCATAGGCTTGCTCATTCACCACTAAAGTTTGACTATCATTCACCCAAGAAACCTTGTAGGGTGCTACATGAGGTATCTTTTCTAGACTCAACTTATCTACCATTTCCCTAGACATCATGTTATCTCGAGAACCTGAATCAATAACAACTTGACACACTTTACCTTTACATCTGCATGAGGTTCTGAATAAACTCCTTCTTTGGCTCATGTCTTATTCCTTTGGTGTTTGCAGCAATGTTCTCATCATGAGTGCCTCTCCTACTTCTGGATCTGCAGGCCTACTTGTACTTGTAGAACTTTCACACTCTTCCTCTTGAATCAATTGTTTTCTTCTCTCATTCCTCCTATCACCACTTGAAGTTGCACGTTGATTTTGAGGACACTTAAAGAAGGAGTGTCCAAATTCATTACACTTGAAACATCTACTTGAAAACTCATTGAAATCCCTCTTTGACCTGAAGTTTGTTCTTCCACCTCTCCATCCACCTCTTGATTCAAGAGCTTGTTCCTTGTTTTTATCAACCTTTTCATGTTCTTCCTTGGATTTCCTTGAACCTCTTCCTCTATTCACACCACCTCTACCCCTTTCTTGTCTCTCTTGTCTCCTTTTGATTTTATCTTCTGCCCTCATTGCCATCTGAAAGCATTCTTCAATTGTTCTAGGTGGATTGAGGTTGATCTCATCCCTTATATTCAATTTCAAACCACTCAAGTATCTTTCCACTCTTTCCACTTCATCCTCATTATGACCTTCTCTTATACACAATCTATGAAACTCTTCAGTGTAAGACATCACATCCATTTCTCTTTGTTTTAACTCTTGCAATTTCATGAAAGTTTGAATAGCATAATCTACTGGGAAGAATTGAGCCTTAAATTTTGCTACCATTCTATCCCAAGAACATATTTTAGACTTACCTTTCTTGAATCTTTCCTCTTGCACAAAATTCCACCATGTAAGAGTTGGTCCTTTCAACTTTGTCTTTGCATACTTAACCTTCTTGTTGCCATCAATATCTTCAAATTCAAAAAAGTTATCCAAAGCATCAATCCATGCTAAAAAAAATTCACTATCCATCTTACCTCCATACATGGTCACAACAAATTTTACCTTAGGATACTTGTCACTTTTTACCACGTTCAACATCCTAAGCATTCTTCTTTCATTAGGATCTAGTTCATCTTCTTCATCTAGTACTAGAGGATCCCCTTCAGCCTCTTCATCACATTGCTCTTCATTTACAACTCCTCTCCTCTGATTCTTTTCCAAAGAAATTATCCTTTCAATAGTGGAATCTTGAGATTATTTGTAGATCCTCTCCTTCCTTGCCAATTTCTCCTTCAACTCTTGTATCTCTTTAGCCTTTGGAGGCATCCTTCACAACCTGCAAAATCAAACAACCAACAACAAGATCTTGTGCCTCATGCTCTAATACCACTCTGATGCATACCCAAGGTGGAGATCAACTTGAAATGAAAAATAATGGATGGTCAACCCAAATTTCAAAGAAAATTCAAAAGAACTTCACAAATCCACTTGCCAGATGCATTCTTTCCACCAACACAACCAAAAAAATTCAAGGGAATTTTCACCAAACTTTTCCAAAAGACTTATCAATTAAATGATTGATTTAAACACCCATTAAGTACTTACACAACATACTTCAAGATAAAATATAACTCCTTTGGATCAGTTTAGACTTCCAATACAACCTCCATGGAAAAACTAGGAAAATGGGTCAATTTAACAAAGGAAGTACTCTTCAAAGTTATCCAATCACCTTGAAACCTTGGGTAAGAAAATAAAATGGATAAAAACCACATAATCCACAATTGGTTTGCACTTGTATGGCTAGAAACACTCCCACCTCAAAAAACCTCCTTTTCTAATGTAAAAACAAGGGTTTTGTCAAAATCATCATTCCCAAGCTTGAATAAAAAATAAATGGTCCAAAAACCTTCCATAGGGTCTTCCTTGACATTTTCAATGCTTACAAACTCAACTCCATCAATGTTTCATTGAAAAGCACTTCAAAACCATCACTTTTCAAGGGGAAAAATGCATTTTCAGCTCTAGGGCATCACACATTCACCACAAAAATGCTTTATTCTAATATAAAATGCATTAATAATCTAATATAACATATTTCCTACCAATCCACCGAGTTACAGCATTAGACAGTGGGTGGATTGGTCAAAGTCTCATTTTTTTGCCTTTAAACCCTTCACAAAGGAAAAAAAATAGGGTACTTGTAGTAATTTTTGAATTTCTCTCACAAAAAAATGAATAAAAACTACAAATAAAATGTAGATAAAATTAGACACATATACCCTCAACCTCTGAATATTTTAAGGCATCAGGAGACTGTACGGATCCGTACAATAGTAAACAAGTTCTGAAAAACTGTGAAAAATATAGAATTTGCTCAAAAACATGGTGTTTTATTGAATATGAGTTATTACAACCTTCAAAAATCATTCCTTCAAGCCTTGGAAGGCCTTATAAATCATTTTAAACAATTAACCAACCATCTTCACAACTAATTACCACTTAATGACTCTAATTGTGCAAATCAGCAAAAATCAGCAAAATTGTCATTGACAACATTTGCAACATTTTGCATTTTTGCAATTATTGAACTTAAAATACCTCTAACACTTCTAGACACATAACATATGATCATTTAGACATTATTTAACCCTTACTAAGACTTCTAGACTCAAAAACAACAAAATCCCTTCATTCACTCATTTTGACAACAATGACAATTTTGGCAATTTTTTAAGTTTTTTTTTTACATATTTTGCAATGTCTTCATGGAACAAGGATGAGAACACCTTGAAATGACTTTTTGAACCTTTTGGAATCCTATTATAGACACCATAAGGTGTTGGTGCCCCTGCACCACAAATAAAATCTAAAAACACAAGGGAAGTTAGGAATTAGGATCCCTTCTTGTATCTTCTTAGATGAAACTTATCAGTTTCATTCAATTGCCAAATTATTTCCATGTAGGCTAATATTTGGGATATAAATCTTGGAAAAATGTCAGGCCTCATGGGAGACCGATACAATCTAACCATAGTAGAATTCCCATGTAAGTATCAATATCCCTAGTTGTGTGTAATTCCCAACTCTAGTTTCCTTTCTTTTGGTCTTAGGAGATCAAGAATCTCCTTAGGAAATATTTGTTGCTCAACACCTATGTATCTTATAATTGTTCTTGAATAATTATTTGAACACCACATTATTTGCATTTTGGAAATGCAAGTCCCAAATGTAAGTCAAACACTGAAATGGGAGAGGGGTGCCCTTGTCATATTTAACTTGATTTATAGGGCCTTGTCTAAAATCTTCTTTCCACCAAATACCCTTCCATTAGTATTAATTGCAACCAATTACTTACACATTTCATCCACCATGAATGTTGTAAAATCAAATTCCCTATTGATTTCAATGTTTTGGATGTTTGTAGCTATCATCATCATAGGGATAGGGATATGTTCTTTGACATCCATGCCTAAAAATTGACATAGGGAATGAGATGTTTTGATAAAGTAGTTCTCAAAGAGTTCTTCACTGAATGGTTCCATCTCTATAGGAACAAACCTAATAGGTCTGCTATCTACACCTCTAACTTTGTGTTTTGGCAACCAATTCACTTTGTAACTAACCCTATCCTTCTATGGGCTTGATGCTAGCTAGGTTTAGGTTGAAAACCTCTATTATATTTCTTTTATCAACTCTTATCAATTCTCCTCCATTAATGGAAATAATGTTTCTAGTATATGCATTATAACTTTCTGCCAAAGCTCTAAGGAAATCCACATTGATAAAGAAATTTGGCACAAGTTTTCCCAATTCAAATTCCCACACATGTGAAATAGGTATTTTAGACAATCTTATGGTATACCAGTGTTCAAAAAAAGACCAACCATTCATTGAAATTTTTCATCTCTACAAACAACAAAATATTCTCTTAAATGTTTTGACAAATTATAGTCCCTTGATATAGTTTAATCTTCCTTGAGGGCCTGGGAAACTAAAAAATAAGGTCTTCATCTAAAGGTCTCTTTGCTTTTGTGGACTTAGAGTTGGTTTGACTCATTTGAGTTGTAATAGTGGGAACAAAGAGTAAATTCTATAGTTTTTGAGATATTGATGAATGAATGTGGAAACCCTAATGAACAAGTAGCATGCTAAATTGTAGAATATTTTAATAAACTAGGGCAAACTTTGTTACTTGGTTATTAGAAAAAAACCCTAGGTTTCTTTTGAGACACTTGAAAACTCAAAATTAAGCTACACCTTAGCTCCAAATTTTCTTTTGTGGTTATGAGAGTAAAATTTTATGCCTTTATAAGGAAGAAAAATCTTTATAGTTGATACATAACCATCACTTCTTACCATTAATGCTTGTATGCGCAAATAGAGAGTTCACACACACTATTTTACAATTTTAAATTTTAGTCATTAATCTTCAAGTGGCATGGGATAAATCAATGGCTCTTGTGAAGTCAATATATTTAAAAATCATCAACTCGGCCCCATTTGAATGTTAAAGAACAACCAAACGAATGCAATGAAGCCACGTGTTTCTTTCCCACAATCTCACAAGCTCACCCCCTCATGGCCTCTATGAGTCCATGGGGGAAGGGACATTGTAGGGAGAAGTTGATTGGAGATACTAGACCATGAGGACCAATGGGAGATGAGGACAATGTGAAATAGTGAAAATCCCAAATACGTGTGTCATTATCTCATGTGCTTGCAAGATCCAACCCATGATAGGAATAAGAGCTCGTGGGGAGAGAAAAATGAGTGGGGTCAATGATAATCTAACACGTGGCACCAACTAGGACTTAGGTGGGACCATCAATTGGGCGTAGGGTAAAGGTGGCTTAAGTGAAACAATACACACGTCTAAAAGTATTTTTAAGAACTACTAGGGAGCGAGGCCAATAGCATGAAGCCTTAAATTGATATTCTTGAAAGTGAGCGCCAATCATCGAATGATGGAGAAGGCATAAAGATATAGCTTAAAAAACTATGATGGGGCAAACTAATAAAAAAAAATATAACATGGAATAACCTTCTAGGAAAAAGAAAGAGAAATCCTAGGTTTTAGACAAAGGTAAGAAAAAACCCTAAAATTGGAGCAAGCTCTACTAGTGGCTCTAGTTGGGGATGCCTGTTTTAGAAAGAAAATTCAAGGATACAAAAGAAACTTTGAGAAAAAAAGCTAGACAAAGCAGACAACAACAAAAGGAAAAAAATTCTATAATATACAAAATCTACATTGTGCATGGAAAAACACCTATTTTAAGAAAAATAGGGTTTCATATATTTTTTATGCACTAGCAATTCTTGAAATTCACCATTGAGATTTTGCAAGAAGAATCTTCACCATGTGAGTATTTATAATCACATATGGACTAATCCAAAGATGCTCAAATTTTCCATGTTTTCCCTTTTCCTAAATCCTGGCATTCCACATATGCACAAGATCATCCACCTTGAAATTTTTGTTTGATGCCTTCTTGTCAAAGAGGTATTTAACCCAAATTTTTGTTGCCTAATATTGACTTTCTGTGCAGACCTCCTTGATTCATCCAATTCAATCGACTGATTTATCTTGCTAGTCATGGTATCTTCAACATTGTCATCATATTCTTGCATAAATCTATAAATTGACACTAGATTATTTATAGGAATTCTAGCATCCATTCCATACACCAATTCATATGGGGATTTCCCAGTAGCTTTCTTCACTATAACTCTATCTTGACCCATAATACAAGTTTTAACTTTGAGTCCCAGGATTTCTTATTCTTCCCTATTATTCTTTTCATAATTTGTATTATACTATTGCTACTTGATTCTACATTTTCATTACCTTGGGGGTGATATGGGGATGAATAAGAAATATTAACCCCATAATTTTCACAAAAGGTTGTAAATTCTTAAAACCTAAAGAAAATTTCATTTTATGTGATTATCTTGATTGGAACTCCAAATTTGATAATGATTTTTTCTAAAACAAAGTCTACAACCTCCTTTCTTGTTGCCCTTCTTGTAGGAATTGTCTCAATCCACTTGGTGAAATAATTTGTGGTAACTAAAATCCAATTGTGACCTCCAATAGGCTTCTTTGTAACCTCTCCAATAAAAATTTTTCCCCATTGTTGAAAAGGGGCTTCTAGATTTATGGTTCTCAAAGGAAAGGCTCTAGAATATTTCATTTTTCCAAAAAAAAATTGACATACATCACACCTTCTTACCAATTTTTGAGTATCGGTAAAAAGTGTAGTCCACCAATAACTATACATAAGGACCCTATGTGTAGTTGTCTTTACAATGAAATGACCTCCACAACTCCTACTATGCACTTCATTTAATATTTTGGAGGCTTGGTCTTCACCTACACATCTCAAAAAAAATCCATCTATATTTTTGCAATACAAATCACCTCGTAGTGTAATATACTTGACAACTTGTAACTTGATGGTCCACTTTTGATTATCATTCATATATTCAAGACAAGACATAGTTTGAAAATACTATAAAATATCATTATAACAGGTAGAAGACTATAAATTATAATCTAGATCAAATATACATATTCTTCTACTTGATTTATTTGGACCACCTAAATATCAGATTCACCATGAGCTTGGATAATCCTTGACCTCTAACCAATTTGATGATCTAAATGTTTATGTTGAATTATTAGATCTTGTTGATAAGAACATGAGCTTGCTTGATACCATCTTTTACATTTTGGAATGCTTTTGTGGATTCTTTACCCCAAGAGACCAATTCCCCCTTTTTCAACATATTTGAAATTGGTTTAGCTATCTATGTGAAATTTGTAACAAATATTCTCATAAAGTTGATTTATCCAAAGAAAGATTGGATTCCCTTTAATGTTTTAGGTTGTGGAATCTTTTCTATAGCTACAACTATCTAGATAAATTTTGATTCCATCCTTAGAGACAATGTGACCTATAAATTTTCCTTCTATCACCCCAAACACACACTTCTTTGGGTTTAATGATAAGCTATATTCTATGGATCCAATAAAGATCTTTTCAAGGTGCATGCAATGGTCTTCATATTTCTTTTTAAAAGCAATGAAGTAATCTTGATAGACCACCAAAATAATATCAATTAAATAAGAAAAAGCTACATCCATAGCTCTTTGAAATGTGGAACTTGCATTTCTCAAACCAAAAGGCATCCTTATGTAGAAATATATGCCCAAAGGTGTGGTAAAAGTAGTTTTATATTGTGTGTATTCCTTCACCTTTAGCTGATTGTATCCTGAAAAACCATCCATCATGGAAAGTAACTCACAACTAGTAACTTTTTGCAACATCTCCTCCATATTGGGAAATGAATAGTTATCTTTCAATGAAGACACATTTAATTTTTTGAAATCAACACATAATATAATGTCTCCATTCTTCTTTCTAATTGACACTAAATTGGAAACCAAATTGGAGTGTTTGATGAGCTTGATTGTGCCTCTATCTAAGTTTCATTAACTCCTATTGCATCTTGGGTGCCAGGGTTTGGTTGATACGTATTTTCTTCTCATGAAGGGCTTAGAATCTAACTTAAGAGGGATATCATGATAAGACTGTATGCCTTTAGGTCATCATAAGACCATGCAAAAGAATGCTTATACTTTTTGAGAAGAGAAATAAGCATAGTTTTTTTTGGGTCTAACTTATTCTCAATGTAGACCTTCTTATGGGAAAATTCTATACCCAAACTGATCTCTTTAATATCCTTTTCATGAATAGGGGTTGGCTTTGCAACATGTTTGTCAATATTGTCAAAATTTATTTCCAATGTAATCAACCCTTTTGGGAGTTTATTTATTTTCAATTGAATCAATTCATTCCCAAAAATAGTTTCCTTTCCATCCACAACCTCAAAAAACTTTGGAATCAATTTCTTGGTTGTGGTATTCATCTATAAAATGTAGTAATTTCAACAAATCTTGATCATAATTAAACACTTTCCAGTTGCAAACATTTTCTAGAATAGATCATTTGGTTTTCAATTATACCTTAGATATTCTAGCAGAAGCTATATCATTGGGTCTGAGAACTATATTGGCAAGGAGAACTACCATTACATTATTTGACCTCTCAATCCAATCTATAAAAAAAAAAAAACATTTCTATAGTATCCCATACATAAACCTTATATGATTTAAGATTATTTCTTTTATAAAGATATTTGGATATAACTTGAGACACTACCAACTCATAATTCCCCAAGACTCTAAGATTTTTGATATTATGTTTGACAACCATGTTAAATCCTAAAAGCAATTCTTCATTCTCTACTACATCATTTGTACATTCAAACTTTAAGGAGAAAAAGGACTTACCATTTGGTGATATAAGAACCACCCCAACACTTGGTCCTTCCTTTGAACATCCTCCATCAAAGTACATTGACCATAGCTCACCATTTTGAGTAGGTTCTCTAACTTCTTGGGTTAATGGTGCTAACTTCTCCTTCTCAAGTTGAGATTTTTCAACTTTGAAGTTGTCAATATCAATTTTGATAAAACATGCCTCCTCATTAGGCTCTTGATCTTCAACTAAAGTATATCTTCTTTCTCTATTCAATATTACACTCTTTCTATTGATAGGGATCATGACATATGATAAGTCTAGCTGCATGCTACCACCAACTCCTGTAGATCACTTTCTTGATGACAACATCCTGTAGTGAGGTGGGATATCTACCACTATTACATCCATTTTGAAGTCCTCTAGAAATACTACCAATTTGAACTATACATATTTCATGATTCTAATTACTAGAACCTCTCTTAAATCCATAGAAAAACTAATTCCATATGCTTTATTGACCTATAGTCCAAGTTCTTTCATGACAACCAATGACATGATGTTGGTAGAAGCTCTTGAATCAATCATACAATTCTTTACTAAATTATCATTTATCTACATTTTAACATAAAATAGATCTATCTAAGTAGGGAATTTTATCAATGTTGTGCCTAAATATACTTTAATTATTTCAATATTTGATTTATATGTCTCAAACTTGTTAATTTGTTTCTTACCCTCCTCTAACTAGGTAATGACCTATTTTCCTTCTGAAGAGACTATAGAAGCATTACTAATCAAGGCTAATTTTTTGTCCTTATGTTCTTCAACTCTCATCATATCTAACAATGGCACATACACTTTTATTTGCACTAGTACTTGCGCCATATCAATTGGAACATAATTAGGAAACTTGCTAACAAGAGTGTTGGATGGAAGAGGGATATTTATCTTTTCTTTATCCTTTGTATTTATCTCCTTTTGTGCAATTTTTTCTTTCATCTTTTCCTACTCAACTTTCAAGTTCTAGTATGTTTCTTTCACTAGAGGTGAGACAATTATATCACATGAAATTTCATGTTTCTTTCCTTTAATTTCAATATATTTGTTTTTAGGTATACCTTTCCCTCAATTTGTTATTCCCTTATAAAAATAGCACTTGGTTTCCATTGATCAACAAAATTAGTTTTACTTCTCAAATTATAATTTCTCTTAACCTAAGCTCATGAGATAAACATGATGGATGCTCAACCTTATAAAAGTTAAACCAATCTATTTCCTAATATCATTTTCACACATATTTATGCTTCTATAATTGCACTTGATGGTCCTCTTTACATTACTGGTAGAATTGATGATAAAACCACAAGGGGAATACTCATTGATCCGGTATGTATGGTAAATGTGATCATTGAAGAATTTTTGTACGTACATGAACTTTATAAGGATAATTATGAACAATAGAAGTGTTATTATAGTCTAATGATGGTTCTATTTTCCTTATAATTGGTTGTATAACTCTCCAAGTTAAGTTATGACCTAAAAAGTTAGATATTTTATGTACCATAATCTCGACATCAGGTTGGTTTCATGTGAATTTAGGTCACCCATGGCTTAGCTCTATGAATACGGTCCTATCAATCATTCATAAATGTCTTATATTCCCATTTAATGGAAAAATACATACCATTTACCGTAGTGGATTCAAGCCATTGGATTCTCATGTAAACTTTTCACTAGAGTAATTTTGGCCTTAATCAAGCCAACCTGCTAAACCTCATGAAACCTATCTATTTTTTCATATCAAAAATTTAAAGCTAAGCATATAGCCCAATTCTCCCTTCACAACATTCCACCCAAGGCTCCTTAGTCTCTAGTGGTTTCAATGATTTTTTTTCCTACCCCACTATTAGTGAACAAACCTCATCCTGAACCACCTATATTCTTCCTTTCCCATCTAACATCTCTATCGTGATTCCCCCTCCACCATCCTATAAAGGACCACAAGACAACCATTCAACAAGGATTTTAGGGATAAATTTTGTGCCTCATAAGGAAAAACAAACTTTTTTGCAAAATCCTAAAATTCCCATGGTTTCCCAACCTTTGATAGTTCCTTCAATTCCTCTGACAAAGGAATAAAAGGGACCAATATTGTAAAATACCTCAATTCCTCCTTTACAAGATAAATCTTGTATGACATGAAATTGAAGTGAAAAGGAATGCAAACAAAGATGTCATGCTATGGCTTGTCAACTTGTTAAAGATAGAAAATCCTCACCTAATGATCCTCCATCCATACAACCAAATTTTGATGAAATACCTCCCACCCATCCATCTTCATCATCAGCTGAATCCAGTCCACAACCCTCACCAAACTATGGAATTGAACCTTATCTATCCCAACCAAAATAAATAATTAGAAGCTCACTAAATACACAAGATATCTACATAGATGATAGTGCTCAAAATAATGTTGATAACTCTAGTATGCAAGCCATTGTGATATATTTTCATATTGAATTAGAAGATAAAAAAGAGAAAAAAGATCATAATGAATTATCTCTTATGTTTTCTAAATCATTGAACCGAGATGGGGGAAATTGTGATGATCCTCCTTGGGTGAGTGACGCACCATGTGTTGAACCTAATTCTTCTCCTTGTATTGGACTTGCTATAGTTCCTTTATCTTATTGTTTTCCTTCTATTTATGATGAGAAAGATTGGGATGTAGATGGTTTTCTATAGATTGACTTGCATGTGTTTCTTGCCATGTATTTTTCTTTGGATGACCTTTGTTTCTCCTATTGATACAAGGATACAAAGAAAGTGAATCTATTGTGACATTCCTCTATTTGTATCTCCATTCCTCTTTATGTTGTAAGTTTCTTTCTTTTGTTGCAAAGTGTTGAGACATTTAGGTCTCTTCCATGTTGACAAAAAATATTTTATGTTATCTTCATGTGTCATTCCTCCCTTGTGTGCGTAGTTCCATAATTATTTGGGGAATGATGTCAATTCATATCATGATCCTATTATATATTATCTCTCATCTATACTGACCCCGGATCTATGGATCCCTCATGTGTGTATATTTTTCTTATTAATTATATGGATTTATTTTGGGGGCAACCCCTTGTCATGAGTCATCTTTGTTGGGAACATATCATTTGGTATAGGGTTTCCTAGCAAGCTCTCATGTTTTGTCATGTGTTATTTTATTCTACCTTAAAGGAAATTGCTCCTAGTTGGTGTTAGTAATTAATTTAAGTTGGGGGCATACATTACATTATATGCTTCACTTTTTTTCACACAATTGGAACTTTATGATGCGTTTATGACATATTGATCATATTTTGTATCGCCTTATTAGTTTTTTTTTAAATGAGCTTTGCTTATATTTCTTGGTATGGTTGAGATGAGAACTCACCTACTGAATATCGAACTTCACTAGCCCTTATGCATTTTTTATTTGCTATATTTTTTGAAACTCACCTAGTGAATATTAGAATTCACTAGCCTTTGTTTTTTCTTATCAAGATCATCTAATGAATATCATACTTTGCAAGCCTGTGATGCTTTTCATGGGTCACCTAGAAAATATCAAAATTTTCTAGCATGTGATTCATGGACATCTTGTATGGATCCTAGTAATAAATCTATGGATATTGCTATTTCATGATATCATACCCCTTTTTTTGTGTTTGCATTGTGTTTACATTGTGGTTGCATCGTGTTTGCACAGTTGTTTTGCATAAGTGTTTTGTATTATTTGTGATTTGTGTCTTCATTGTGTATGCTATGTGTTTTTCATGTCTCTCTTATTGTATTGAACCACATGTGTGTGTGTCCTTTATCTTTATATTTTTGTGTGGTAGGATCCTAAGCTTGGGGGCTAGCACATCCCCTAGATTCATTGTCATCTTACTTCTCCAATGTTTTGATAAAATAACCTTTCTTGGATTTTTCTTACTTTAGTGTGAGCATGAGCATAAGTTCCTACTCTCACTAAAGTGGGGGCTAAATGTAGCATTGTAAATTATCAACCTTGCCAATTTCACACTAGGTTTAGCTCCCCTTATGTTTTTGGACCTAATTATGCTAATAATTTACTTATTTTATTATCATTTTTGGAAAATCAAGATATAATTAGAAATTAATATTAATTATTTATTTAATAGTAATAAATGCCCCAAAAAAGGTCTAGTTTAAGGTGCCACCAACATTGACCAACCTATTTTGGCCCAATTTTGAATGTTATTGTCAATTTTTTTATGTTTGCAAATTCAAATTCATTTGTCAGCTTTTCACAATTAATTTTATGGGAAATGAAGAAATGCATATAAATATAATTATTTTTCAACATTTAAAAATCTAAAGAAATATAATGAAATTTTGAGCAAGAAAGCAACCTTAAAAGCAGTCAAGAACTCAATTAGCAACATTTTTCATCAATCAAGCTTCATGTTAGTAATGCATAAAGTTTATCAGTAAGATTATTCATTTTTTGTGTCTATTTTTTTGTGAGTACTAACACTTGTAGGGATTCCTATCAAAATGAAAATATTCCTTGCATGAGATTTGTATCAAGACTTCAGTCCATCAAGGAGATCAAATCTGAGTGGTAAGTTGCAACACTTTTGATTTATCATTTGTTTTATCTATTTTCCTATGCCAAACCTAGGGTAAGAACTCTTTATCCAACATCACCATAACCATTGTGGAGGTGGAAACAACAAAACATGGTTTGAATTAGGCAAGCCCCTATACGAAACAACCATTTCTCCTCTCTTCCTTGAAAGTGGTGGATTTGAAGTGGATTTTGGAGAAAATTGAAGACCTAATAGAAATATCTATAATTTAAGCCTCTTGTTTCAACAAATTAGGGCAAGAAGAATTATTCATCAATAGACAAAGTTTTGAGGCTGAGTTTAAAATAACCTATAGACTATAATTTATCAAGACATGTTCACATATTCCAAAAAGTAGCATTATCTAGTCTATTGTGCCACCGCCCTTGACCAAAAATTTGTAACCCTAATTTGCATGTCAGGTTCCTCTTCCTCAACACTCTACTTTTTTGTCATCAATTCTGTACTTTTTTGAAATCACATCAATTTTCTGTAGATTCATAGTCAACCTAGTTTTTAATTTACATAATCAAATCAATCCAGTTCCTAATCAATCAAATCAACACAAGAAGAGGACCAAAACCCTAATCAATTATTTTGGCTCTTCCATTGAGGATAGAAGCCAAGTAGTCTTGTGTGATCAATTTTGGTTCCTCTCAAGTGCAATTCCATAATAGATGTGTTGGAGATTGTTGCAGTGTTGCCATTGTTGTCAATAGGGAGATTATTGCACTATGTTGTCTTTAGTGTTGTCATTGATGTCAACCTATGTCAACCTATAATGTGGTGTTGAGCAAATGTTGTAGATAAGGAGAATATTGGTATTGTAGATAGGGATGTTGTTGTTGTTGTAGATAGGTAGATTTTTGCAATCTCTAGTGTGTTGTTGATGAGAAGGTGTTTGTGATGTTGTTGATGCAACTGGTTCACTTGGTTTCCAAGTGATTTTGAGAAAATTTGAATAAGAGAGTGTATAAGGTGACAAACTAGTGTTATGCATTGTGCTCCACATTTCTTCATGGTTGAAGATGTGCTTATGTGGTTTGGATGAGATGATCAGAGGTGTTCAAAGGTGTTATATCTAGAGTTTTAGGTTCTGGATCGTGTGACAGTGGAAGTTGTGTTTGACAATATGTTGGACTGTGAAGAAGGTTGTCTAGGAGAAATGGAATTGCTCTACATTTCTCCGCATTGAGGTTTCTTGCTTGCAGATTTGGGAATGTTCTAATATTGTTTATATCTACCTTCCCTTGGATTTTTTTGTGTTCATTTGTTTCGCAAGGCTGGTTGGTGAGTTGTGTACCTGTGGTAGTATGACTGGTTGCATGGGATGTAAAATGTTCTTAGTTTTAGGTGGTTGCGGAAGTGTTGTTGAATATTTTGATGGTGTTGGAATATTTTGGGATGTTGTGTAGCATTTCTCTTTATTTTTTAGGATGTTTCTAGACCTAGAGAAGAGTGAATTGATTGTTTGGTAGCGTTAATATAGGTTTGGTTGACCTGGCATGTTAGTGTTACTTGTGGATGTGATTCATGCATGGTGGAAGTGTGGTGTTGCGTGTTAGTGTAGATTTGGGTCTTGGTTAACCCATCATGTGGTCCACCTTCACTTATTTCCACCATGGAAGTGTTGGGTTCTGACCTATTTGTTAGTTCCATGTTTGAGGTGCATATGTTTTATTGAGGTTGACCTAGACAAGATTATTTGAAGTTGTGGAGGATATATAAGAAAGTTCAATTGTTGGAGATTTTTTGAGATTGTGTTGTGGTGTGAAATATGATCAAGTGTTGTGATTTGAATGTGAGATTAAATTCTTAAGGCTACCAAATGTAGTGAGCAAAAGATGTCTACACTTTTAGTGTACCTGAAGTTGCTAGAGGCAGTGAGCCGAAAGTTGCAGATGGTGTAGAGTTGTGGTGGATCTTCCTATTTCTCTGAGGTAGTGAACCTCCTTGTACCATTCTTCTTTTATTCTCTTCTATTCCATACAATGAGTCCTTTGGGTAGTGATCCCTTAGTAGTGAGCCATTCTTCTCTTTTGGGCAGTGAGCCCTTTCGGTAGTGAGCCTATTGTATTTGATGTTGTTATTCATATATATGTGAGTTAATCCTCACCATGGTGTTTCCATAATTATGGTTTTCCACATAAATTTGGTGTTCTATTGTGTATTTTTTATGATGTGTTGATGTGTTGATTTTTTACTTGTTTGCATTCATGTTGATCCATAATAAGGTTTTGAAGATTAATGAGGGTTTGAATGTTTTAATGCACAACTGATTCAACCCCCCTCTTAGTTGTCTTGTGTGTCTAACAATTGGTATCAGATATATGGTTCCTTGGAAGAAGCTTAACCACTTGAGGTAGATCCGAATGGCGCACAAGAATGGTGTCAAGGTCCCTGTGTTTGATGGATCAAATTATGCTTTTTAGAAAGCCATGATGAAAGCCTTTCTTGTCTTTTTAGATTTTGGTGTTTGGAAGTCAATTGAAACTGGATACACTATACCTACTACTCCTCCAACAAGTGATGATGAGAATAAGTATTATGCAATTATACAGTATCTTTAAAACTCAAATCAAATCAATTAGATGAATAGTAGTCATGCTCTTCCATAACAATTTCAGAATTGTAAAAGACAATATATACAAAAGAGTAAAATGAAATAGCACTTGTATCAAAACCACCCTTGGTTTCCTTCTTCCATAATCTAATGGACAGAGAGAGAGAGAGAGAGCATCATCGAAGTGATATCCACCCTACCACGAAGCATTAGCTTCCCCATGCTACTCCACTAGAGAAGCCCGACCCATCACAAAAGATCTAGCAATATGAAGCCAACATGCATGATGGAATCTAGTTCACTATATGAGTTGTTGTCAAATAGCATACCTATATGCTCATACATCACATATTCAACACACATGAATATTTTAAACATATCATGGAAGTTTACGTAAATCCACCAAGGTAGAACACTTTGCATGGAAATCAATGACATCTAAGGTTTTCATTCTATAATGTCCCAAGCATCTCACAATGACACCTTGACATTCCATAAGATAAAATAGTAACCCAAAGACTAAACCTACACTGACTTTAGTCAATAGTGTAATTTCAAGATAATGACATTTATTAAATAATGTAATTTCAAGATAATAACATTTATTAAAGAGTATGCCAAGAAGGCCACTCCATATCCCACAAGTTCCCTAAATCCACTCACTACTAATGATTTAGGAACCAAAGGACTTATTTTCTCATTGATAATTTCAAGTATAGAACCCTTTCCTAGGCTCCAATAAAAGGCTAATAAATAAATTCACTCATACTCATACTATTATATTATTAAGTAATAATATTAGCCATTAATCTGGTATACTTACATTATATAAATCAATTCACAAATTCAATCTATAGATTACAATAGAAAGGGTAGTATTCAAGCCATCATAACTTTCACATATCTTCACAAAAATTAAAACTTAAACATGTTCTTGAAAGAAGAAAGAACAAAGAACAAAGAACAAAACCCAAAAATTGTTTTGCAAGAATCCCAAATTCATGTGAGCAGTTTTCTTTGCAATGGAACTCACTAAATTTTTCTCAGAATAGCAGTTGAACAAAATAATAGTCTTAAACTATGTTTATATCTTTATATACAATTTTACATTGATTCTAGAAAGTTGAATAATTCTTGAAATAGGTTCAATGGATATAGATGGAAAACATACCTGGAGAAATGGCACACCACTACCTTATGTCGTCCCATGCAATTCATTCCAGTATGTTGGATACTTGTTCCCATTTGATAAGAATCACATGGAACTATTTCTATGAATGGTAACCATTCTCCATTGTCCCCATCCATTGCTCAAGAAGCAGATTGGTAAGCAGAAAATTGGAAGCAACGATGTAGCTTTGGCTCTATGTACTGTTGTGTAGAATGCCCTGCCTTTTTTTTTCCTATAAACTTTCAGACCAATGCAACTTGACAAGCATAAGCAAAATTCCTCACCTTCGCCAACATCTAGCCACGAGACTTCCATGCAAAATTTTGGTAAGGCACGTGGAGGAAATAATTTAAGTTTATTGTTTTTGGATTTTATTTCTTTTTTTCAGCTTTCCTTGCCTAAAGGATTTTATATGTTACTAACTTTTCTTATATCATTCCCTTTCGTGTTTAATGCTCCTCCATACAACATAAGTAGTCTGTATGGATAAGAAATAATTTTACACAAAAACTCTATAATTTTAGAACTACATGAACCAAACATTATGATGGCTTTATGTTGATTATTTCCCATCTAGGGTTGAAATCTACATCATATTAAATTGTGAAAAAAAAGCTCTTCTTGCTGTATCAAAGTTGTGTAGAGAGTTGCATGAGGGGAAAAAAGCAATTTTGAATGTAAGGAGGACATTTATAAAGTAAGAATAAATCTAGGAGTTCTTAATTTTTTTATTAGATA
>VDFB02375298.1:130244-163734 GCA_007258455.2 Sequoia sempervirens
TTTGCAATAATCCCAAATTCATGTGAGTAGTTTTCTCTACAATGGAACTCACTAGATTTTTCTCAGAATAGCAGTTGAACAAAATAACAGTCTTAAACTATGTTTATATCTTTATATATAATTTGACATTGATTCTAGAAAGTTGAATAATTCTGGAAATGGGTTCAATTACTATCACAATCCCTCCTTTAAATAAAAAAAAATAGTGTTTCTAGACTCAAGTAATAAGGCAGAAATGCTACTTCGCTTCTTAACTAAGGATTCTTGTACTATGGAATTGTCTCTTTACAGTCTAAATGTTTTAGTCCACCAAACAAACCCCCCCCCCCCAAGATACAATAAAAATTTTCAAACATTCTAATAAACTTCATGTAAGAAAATTATTTTATAAAAAGATTTGAAAATGCCAAGTTTGTTAAGCTCTTCTATCAAGCCAAAAGCCTATTTCCAAATCTGATTGTAGGTAGAGTTTATGCAAATATACAAAAGCCTCATGAATAATGGTGTGGTGAGGTACTAAAATAGGGATCTTCTACTTCACAAAACTCCCATGTGTCAAAGATTCCCAGGGAATAAATGCTTCTAAAGATACAGCTGAAGAGTTGAAATTTTTTTATTCATCCTTGACATTTCTTTCTCAACAACTCAAACAAAGATACTCATTGTTTAGTAAGACAGAAAGTCTCCTTGTCAATAAATCGCATGTCCATGTTAAAAAGTGAAGAAGTTGATATTTGTACAGATGTCATCAATTTTTATTATAAACAATTATGAAGACATGAAGCTAGATTGTAAGTCAATAACTCCCTCCAGCATATATATATATAGTTCTCATAAATTTTGGAGGCATTACAAGTTAGATTTACAAATTTATTATACATCTTCCATTGTATCTAATAAAAAAAATTAAGAACTCCTAGATTTATTCTCGCTTTATAAATGTCCTCCTTACATTCAAAATTGCTTTTTCCCCCTCATGCAACTCTCTACACAAATTTGATACATCCAGAAGAGTTTTTTTTTTTCACAATTCAATATGATGTAGATTTCAACCCTAGATGGGAAATAATCAACATAAAGCCATCATAATGCCCGGTTCATGTAGTTCTAAAATTATAGAGTTTTGTGTAAAATTATTTGTTATCCATACAGACTCTACTTATGCTATATGGAGGAGCATTACACACGAATTCAAAAAAATCTAAAGAAGGAGAAATGGTTTCAACTATGCCCTCATGTGTTTAGTGCTGAAAGTTGTTTGAAGTAAGCATTGCCCGAAATATTCACTAAGACAATTCTTACATGAGAATACATAAAATGGGCATATTTTTCTTATGAGAGTTGAATTCATACATGATGTGTAACACCCCTCCGTTTTGGATATTTGGATCGGCAAGGTTCTTTGTATGTCTGAGTATGCTTATGATGTGGAATTTATATGTTGATGTGATGTTCTTTTATTCCGATGCTATCCTTATGACATGATTTGGAGTAACTTAGAATATATCTGATTAAATGATGTTTTATGCTTGTGATCATATCATTGATGAATCGTCAGTTAGTAATCGTGTATTGGTGAAGGGGACGGATTGTATCACTCGCTTGCGAGCGCCCTACAATTCTGAGATTTCCTCTTCACGGCGTGTTTGATCATAACATACATATATATGTTGCACATTCGGCATGTTCTTTGTTGCAGGTTTGCAGGTACAGGATATCGACTCCACTTGGTTTCACAGGTGTGAGCATGTCCATTCACCAACGGAATTGATTGGGATATAGTAGCTAGGTTTTCCGAATCAAGTCGTCACCCTAGTCATAGCATATTGTCGGGTTGTCGTCGGGGTCAGTAGTTTTAACTTGGTCAGTTTCCCCTTGAGTGTTTATTTAATTTCAAGTTTAAAGTTTATTAAATGTCTTGCATAGTTTAATTAATGATTAAATGTGTTTAATTGCAAGATAAAAGTGATTAAATGGCTTTTGAAAATTATAAATGATGATTGTTTTGTCTTATTGAAATGTTGGAAAATTAGTGATTAATTAATTAATTTAATTTAATTAATAAAATAATATGATTATGAATTAGATTTATTTTATTGACTAATTAAATTAATAGGGTTAAATTAAATCAATTTGGTTGGGTTGGCATCTTTAGATTTTGGGTTAAATCAAAATTGGAATTATGCTTTATATTTTACTTTAGAAATAAAAGTTGAAAAGAATTTTATTTGTGAATTGTTAAATTCATTTGGTTAAAGAAATTTAATTAACTTTTGGTTGAAAATGAATTTTATTTAAAAGGATATTTTTGCAAAATGCATTTTGGAAATTGAAAATTGTTTAAGTTATTTAAAATTCCAAATATTTTTTTTGGGGTCCCACTTCAGCCATATAGGCTCCTCATAGTATTTTACCATGGGTTCGACTTCCTATGGTACTGGCCAGGTGTCCTTGGCCAAAGATCGGGCCGGGTCACGTAAAAGTTTACCAACGGTGAGGTATATGGGCCGTACGCACCCGACCCTCGTTAAAAAATTCCAAATATTTTCAATGCAATGTCTTTGGGGTAGAAAAGATATTTTTGGAAATAGTTGACTTTTTTGGTAAAAGATATTTGTGAATTTGAAATTGGAATTTGTATTTAAATTTGAATTAAAATTGGATTTGAATTTGAATTTGCAATTTAATTTGTATTGAATTTTAATGTGAATTTGAAGTGGATTTGAATTTGAATTTGGAAAATTTGGAAAAGAATATATTTTCATTTTAGGGTTTTCTTTCAAAAGGTTTTAGGGGAAAATTGGTTGCAAAAAAAAAGGGGGCTTTTGGATTTTTTGTTTTTTGGAATGGATTCTTGCTTTGATTTTGGTGGAGAGGCTTGGAGGAGGCTAAGATTGTGGAGTTGAAAGAATGTTTGAAAATCTCCATTGTTGAAGCTTGCAAATTTTGGAGAAAACACAAGGTTCCATCATTTCTCCCTTCATCTTCTTGCTCATTTTGAATGATTGAAAATATAGTGTTAGATTCAATGGAAATTCATGGAAAAGCTCTTAAATTTGGTAAATGGTAGATAGATTTGGAATTGAAACCAAACAAGAAATTTATACCAAGTTATGGAAAGAAAATCAAAGAAAACTCAATGTTAGAATCAGATTTTGAAACCCCATTTTGTTGTTTTGAAATAAGTTCTATTTTTTTTAATTGTGTTTGGATTATTTTTACAATTTGAGTATGAAATCAAAATTTGGGTATATATATTTGTGAATACAACCATATATATCAATATATGGAAATACCCACAAATATATATACAAATATATTTGTTATTTTAGAAAATTTTAAATTTTGGGTAAACCCAGAAAATCTTTGTATTTTCGTTTTGAAAAAAAATGCAGGAATATAATATTTATATATTTTTTATTTGTGGTGAGGTGAGAGGCCAAACCCCACCCCACCGCTGCCACCACCGCCCCACAGGGAGGCGGCGCTGTGTGCGAGCACACAGCCACCGCCGCCCCGCAGGGAGGCGGGCACTGTGTGCTCCGCACACAGGCTCCGCCGCCCGGCAGGGAGGTGGGCACTGTGCGCCCAGCGCACGGGCTCCGCCACCCGGTCTGTAGGCGGGGCGCTGTGTTTTGAACACACAGGCTCCGCCGCCATGGGCGGCGAGGGCATGTGTGCCAGGGCTTCAGCCCTTTGTTTACTTTAAAACAATTTCATTTTTTTTAGTTAAAGTTTGTTTACCTTTATTTAATCTAATTTTTTATATATATATTATTTATATTATATTTTATATATTATATATAATATTATATTTTATATATTATATATAATATTGTATATTGTATATTATATAAAATATAATATCTTTAATATATATTAAATTAAAGGAATTTTAGTAAGTTCAAAATATATGTTATGTTAATCATGAGGATTTTAAAATATGAATTCATTGGAAAATATATATATTATTTGATATATTTTATTCAATGGGAGTTAAATTTAAAGTTATATAATTTATTCATTTGCAAATAAAATATTATTTTATTTGGTATATTTAAATATTGTTAAATGTTAAACTGGAGCTTTTAAACGATCATGTGATTATTATGATTGCGGAACTAAGAGTAAAGGATGAACTTATTAGTTAACCAAAATGATTTATTAATCAAGTGATTTGTCTCTAGTATGTGACATGAAACTTAGAGAGAACGGTTGATTTAAATTTTAACCAGATAGCTGCATTATTAAAGTGTTTTGATTATGAATATGGTTATGAAATTTAGAGTAAATGATCTGTTCTTTAAATATTTCAATGTCGTGAAAATAAATGGGATCAATTGATTGGATAAATGCAAGTCATGAAATCTATGTTTGAATGGATTTAGGAAATCCGAACATTAGCTTACCTATTTGTCTGAAATGTGTTCAGCGTTTAATTGTTCACCTTCGATGTTGTGGAATGAGAGTGAATGTTTTGAGAATCTTCCTGATATGGGTTCATTTATTGGTATGGGTGGTTATACGTGAGTCAACTTTTGTTTTGTACTTTGGTTTCCGTGTTATGAGAAAGTTTGTTTGTCAAAATTACATTTTTGGGCATGTAGAGAACGTGTGATTATATGATTGTTGACTTTAAGTCATTTCTTGTTGATCATGTAAGTCTTCCAGCAGTGTTTTCTTGAGATGATGTTATGTCTCTTATGATTTGCTTTGTCTATCTTGGATTGTGTGTGAGTTAAGCTTAAGTGGTTACCTGGTTCTTTGAACGGGTTGTGTGACCTTGTGATTCATGGTTGAGTTGAGTTATCAGTCTGTTATGTGGGTCTCATTATGTTAGTCAACCTTGTGTTAGCCTGAGGTAGTGCACGCTTTGGTTTTAGTTTTGGGCATCCGTATTGATGTGTTACCTGTTGAGGTGTTTGATTATTTGTGATAAGTGTTAGTGCATTGTCTACCCTTGGCATGTGATTGAGTTATGTGTTGTCGATAGGGGAGTCACTTTTAACGAGCATCGGGCCCAAAGTGGTTCCAGGATAACTCGTGTGAGAGTCAGTTAACTAAGTGAAAATTAAAATAACTTATACTAGGGATAGAGTAGTTTGAACATTAATAAGATAATTTAGCCTCGCTCATTGGCTCAAGGGCTTGTACGAGACTTGAGATGAGTCAGGAAGGCCTGGAATGACAAGATCGTTATCTCTTTACGAGAGATAATCGATTCTGCTCTGGTGTGCATGTGGGGCCGGGAGTCGGATGAGGTTTCCAGGATATCCCTAGAGGGGGGTCGGGACCTAGGAAGACTTGCCAGGAGATCCCATGCAGCCTTTGTGATGACACTCCTCCTATGACAGCAGTCGTTATGGTGTTGTACCATTGGTTTATTTGGTATAGTGATTGTACTTGATTTTGTACTCTGGAAGCATTGTAACCCTGATTTTAAGTGATGTGGTATATACTCTTGTTTGTAGTTCAGTTTTTGTGTTAGCCTGTGTCTAGTGGTAAATGGTCTTATCTAGGAAATCCTTGTTACTATCTCCTAGCACGGAGGGAGTGGAACCTTTTGGATTCCACGTGCTAGGGTGGCGTGCATCTTAATCCTTTGGTGCTTCTTCTTGTTCGTGTGGTCGTGTTTTCTAGTTGGAGAGCTCATGGGAATCAATTTCTTCTCACGCTTTGTTCTCTCAATTCTTATTGTATTTTATTACCCCTCAGTTGATATCGAGGTGGAATTTGTAATATGTAATCATTTTGTTGGACTTGCCTCATTCGGGGAATGAGTATTGTAATCTTATTGTAAATCATGTTATTGGAATCAAGGGGTATTTCATACTCTTGGATGTAAATTGTATAGTTATGAATGGAATGTATGTTGTCTCATTTCCTTAAGTGTTTAATGTTTTGATTTATATTAATGTTGTTGTTGTTTGGGGTTCTAAAGTAATCTTGGTCTCGTGGTCTTAGAGGTTGTTGGCAATGTGTATTCATCTTGCATGTTATTTGTACTTAAACAAAAAAATAATAATAAAAAAAAATTGGTGCATAAGTAGTGAATTGCAACTTCCTCTAGGGTTGCGTGGCGGGGCATTACACATGGTATCAGAGCCTAGGTTTAAACACTGGGAACTCTGGGATTATGTTGGACCCATTATGTTGTAAATTGTGTAGGTTTATACTATGGGCACTATGAGCCCATTGTATTGACCTAGTTGTTTTTCTCTTTCGTGTTGTTTTCCTTTTGGGTTGATTTCTCTTGTTTGCCTAGAAGTTGTTGTGAGATGGTATAGGTCCAACGGTGCAGGAAGCCAGTGGAAAGGATAGGACCCTCGGTGTAGTGCGTAATGCACCGATATCCTTTCTACTGGAAGAATGCATTATGGACAACTGTGTAGTGTGAGTTTTGGTGTGTGTCTTGTGTTGTGGTGGAATGATGCTCATGTTTTTTGGAGGCTCTGTTTGACCTTGAGGGTATCAAGGAGTTCCTTGGGTGTGTATTCTCTTTTGGAGTCTTCTTGTTTTCTCTCTCTATGCAAGTATCTGATGCATGTTTTCTTGTGCTTTAACTCTTTGTGCAAGTGATTGCGTGATTGACCCTTATGTGGTGTTGAAGTTGTCTTTTGCATGTAGTATTGAATAGAGAATTATGAAATATGAAATAGGAAATGAATGAATATGTTGTTAATTATAGAGATTTGTGCATGCTCTCATGTGGTTGATGCATTGTGTGAAAGTGCATGTGTGATTATGAAACCACAATTACATTCGCACCTATGTTAGAACTGTAAATATCTTGTCTTCTCTCTCTCTTTCTATTGGGTTAATGAAAATGCATGTCCTTAAGTGTGTGGAGTATTGGCAACGAGAGTATGTTGTATCTTATGAGAAAAGTTATGTATTCATAAAAGTTTGTTTTATTAGAATCGAACCTTGGGTAAAGGACCTAAGTCCCCAAGTTGCATTCATAAACTGTGGAAAATGTATAGTACAAATAGAGAAATCGTATTGCAGCAAATAAAAGTTTAGAGAGAAGGAATTAGTGAAACAAATACATGTTAAGGATAATTGCATTATAGGTGCATATGTTGTTGGTGAGACCTATAGTCCCCAAATTTATTGTTGAATCTTAAGAGATCATATAGACGTTCAACTATTGTACCTAGATTCAAAATGCAAAAAGTTAGATGAACGTTGAAATGATAATGTTGCACACCTTGCCCGGCGTAAACGTTGAAATGATATTACATTAGGTGTGGCTTTATGATGATTCTTGAAGATGTGTATTGGTGCATAGGGCACTACGTATGTTAAATCTATGGTTATATGATTTGGAGATTTGATGGTGGGATGCTTCACCATGTTGAATGTATAGGTTGATAGTGTGTTAGTTGGATTTGAGGGAGTTCTATCCCTACTCTTGTTTGTAGGCTTCCAGGAGTAAGCTTAACCCTTGGGGGGGAGGATATAACACCCCTCCGTTTTGGATATTTGGATCGGCAAGGTTCTTTGTATGTCTGAGTATGCTTATGATGTGGAAGTTATATGTTGATGTGATGTTCTTTTATTCCGATGTTATCCTTATGACATGATTTGGAGTAACTTAGAATATATCTGATTAAATGATGTTTTATGCTTGTGATCATATCATTGATGTTAGAATCGTCAGTTAGTAATTGTGTATTGGTGAAGGGGACAGATTGTATCACTCGCTTGCGAGCGCCCTACAATTCTGAGATTTCCTCTTCACGGCGTGTTTGATCATAACATGCATATATATGTTGCACGTTCGGCATGTTCTTTGTTGCAGGTTTGCAGGTACAGGATATCGACTCCACCTAGTTTCACCAGTGTGAGCATGTCCATTCACCAACGAAATTGATTGGGAGATAGTAGCTAGGTTTTTTGAATCAAGTCATCACCCTAGTCATAGCGTGTTGTCGGGTTGTCGTCAGGGTCAGTAGTTTTAACTTGGTCAGTTTCCCCTTGAGTGTTTATTTAATTTCAAGTTTAAAGTTTATTAAATGTCTTGCATAGTTTAATTAATGATTAAATATGTTTAATTGCAAGACAAAAGTGATTAAATGGCTTTTGAAAATTATAAATGATGATTGTTTCGTCTTATTGAAATGTTGGAAAATTAGTGATTAATTAATTAATTTAATTTAATTAATAAAATAATCTGATTATGAATTAGATTTATTTTATTGACTAATTAAATTAATAGGGTTAAATTAAATCAATTTGGTTGGGTTGGCATCTTTAGATTTTTGGATTAAATCAAAAATTAGAATTATGCTTTACATTTTACTTTTAGAAATAAAAGTTGAAAAGAATTTTATTTGTGAATTGTTAAATTCATTTGGTTAAAGAAATTTAATTAACTTTTGGTCGAAAATGAATTTTATTTAAAAGGATATTTTTGCAAAATGCATTTTGGAAATTGAAAATGGTTTAAGTTATTTAAAATTCCAAATATTTTCAATGCAATGTCTTTGGGGTAGAAAAGATATTTTTGGAAATAGTTGACTTTTTTGGTAAAAGATATTTGTGAATTTGAAATTGGAATTTGTATTTAAATTTGAATTAAAATTGGATTTGAATTTGAATTTGCAATTTAATTTGTATTGAATTTTAATGTGAATTTGAAGTGGATTTGAATTTGAATTTGGGCGGGGGCCCTAGCTCGGTTGGCTAAGTAATTCTGTTGCGCCTCTGCTGGTCACGAGTTCCTCCCCCGTCCCGTGGGTGTCGCGCGCCGCCTCACGTTTAAAAGTTTACCCAGGCGCAGTTTATAGGGGGTCGCTACCCGATTCCTGCAGTCTAAAAAAAATTTGAATTGGAAAATTTGGAAAAGAATATATTTTCATTTTAGGGTTTTCTTTCAAAAGGTTTTAGGGGAAAATTGGTTGCAAAAAAAAAGGGGGCTTTTGGATTTTTTGTTTTTTGGAATGGATTCTTGCTTTGATTTTGGTGGAGAGGCTTGGAGGAGGCTAAGATTGTGGAGTTGAAAGAATGTTTGAAAATCTCCATTGTTGAAGCTTGCAAATTTTGGAGAAAACACAAGGTTCCATCATTTCTCCCTTCATCTTCTTGCTCATTTTGAATGATTGAAAATATAGTGTTAGATTCAATGGAAATTCATGGAAAAGCTCTTAAATTTGGTAAATGGTAGATAGATTTGGAATTGAAACCAAACAAGAAATTTATACCAAGTTATGGAAAGAAAATCAAAGAAAACTCAATGTTAGAATCAGATTTTGAAACCCCATTTTGTTGTTTTGAAATAAGTTCTATTTTTTTTAATTGTGTTTGGATTATTTTTACAATTTGAGTATGAAATCAAAATTTGGGTATATATATTTGTGAATACAACCATATATATCAATATATGGAAATACCCACAAATATATATACAAATATATTTGTTATTTTAGAAAATTTTAAATTTTGGGTAAAACCCAGAAAATCTTTGTATTTTCGTTTTGAAAAAAAATGCAGGAATATAATATTTATATATTTTTTATTTGTGGTGAGGTGGGAGGCCAAACCCCACCCCGCCGCCGCCGCCCGGCAGGGAGGCGGTGCTGTGTGCGAGCACACAGCCACCGCCGCCCCGCAGGGAGGCGGGCACTGTGTGCTCCGCACACAGGCTCCGCCGCCCGGCAGGGAGGCGGGCACTATGCGCCCAGCGCACGGGCTCCGCCACCCGGCTGGTAGGCGGGGCGCTGTGTGTTGAACACACAGGCTCCGCCGCCATGGGCGGCGAGGGCATGTGTGCCAGGGCTTCAGCCCTTTGTTTACTTTAAAACAATTTCATTTTTTTTAGTTAAAGTTTGTTTACCTTTATTTAATCTAATTTTTTATATATATATTATTTATATTATATTTTATATATTATATATAATATTGTATATTGTATATTATATAAAATATAATATCTTTAATATATATTAAATTAAAGGAATTTTAGTAAGTTCAAAATATATGTTATGTTAATCATGAGGATTTTAAAATATGAATTAATTGGAAAATATATATATATTATTTGATATATTTTATTCAATGGGAGTTAAATTTAAAGTTATATAATTTATTCATTTGCAAATAAAATATTATTTTATTTGGTATATTTAAATATTGTTAAATGTTAAACTGGAACTTTTAAACGATCATGTGATTATTATGATTGCGGAACTGAGAGTAAAGGATGAACTTATTAGTTAACCAAAATGATTTATTAATCAAGTGATTTATCTCTAGTATGTGATCATGAAACTTATAGAGAACGGTTGATTTAAATTTTAACTAGATAGCTGCATTATTAAAGTGTTTTGATTATGAATATGGTTATGAAATTTAGAGTAAATGATCTGTTCTTTAAATATTTCAATGTCGTGAAAATAAATGGGATCAATTGATTGGATAAATGCAAGTCATGAAATCTATGTTTAAATGGATTTAGGAAATCCGAACATTAGCTTACCTATTTGTCTGAAATGTTTTCAGCGTTTAATTGTTCGCCTTCGATGTTGTGGAATGAGAGTGAATGTTTTGAGAATCTTCCTGATATGGGTTCATTTATTGGTATGGGTGGTTATACGTGAGTCAGCCTTTGTTTTGTACTTTGGTTTCTGTGTTATGAGAAAGTTTGTTTGTCAAAATTACATTTTTGGGCATGTAGAGAACGTGTGATTATATGATTGTTGACTTTAAGTCATTTCTTGTTGATCATGTAAGTCTTCCAGCAGTTTTTTCTTGAGATGATGTTATGTCTCTTATGATTTGCTTTGTCTATCTTGGATTGTGTATGAGTTAAGCTTAAGTGGTTACCTGGTTCTTTGAACGGGTTGTGTGACCTTGTGATTCATGGTTGAGTCAAGTTATTAGTTTGTTATGTGGGTCTCATTATGTTAGTCAACCTTGTGTTAGCCTGAGGTAGTGCATGCTTTGGTTTTAGTTTTGGGCATCCATATTGATGTGTTACCTGTTGAGGTGTTTGAATAATTGTGATAAGTGTTAGTGCATTGTCTACCCTTGGCATGTGGTTGAGTTATGTGTTGTCGATAGGGGAGTGGCTTTCAACGAGCGCCGAGCCCAAAGTGGTTCCAGGATAACTCGTGTGAGAGTCAGTTAACTAAGTGAAAATTAAAATAACTTATACTAGGGGTAGAGTAGTTTTAACATTAATAAGATAATTTAGCCTCGCTCATTGGCTCAAGGGCTTGTACGAGACTTGAGATGAGTCGAGAAGGCCTGGAATGGCAAGATCGTTATCTCGTCTTTACGAGAGATAATCGATTCCGCTCTAGTGTGCATGTGGGGCCGGGAGTCGGTTGAGGTTTCCAGGATATCCCTAGAGGGGGGTCGGGACCTAGGAAGACTTGCCAAGAGATCCCATGCAGCCTTTGCGATGACACTCCTCCTATGACAACAGTCGTTATGGTGTTGTACCATTGGTTTATTTGGTATAGTGATTGTACTCAATTTTGTACTCTGGAAGCATTGTAACCCTGATTTTAAGTGATGTGGTATATAATCTTGTTTGCAGTTCAGTTTTTGTGTTAGCCTATGTCTAGTGGTAGATGGTCTTATCTAGGAAATCCTTGTTACTATCTCCTAGCACGGAGGGAGTGGAACCTTTTGGATTCCACGTGGTCGGGTGGCATGCATCTTAATCCGTTGGTGCTTCTTCTTGTTCGTGTGGTCGTGTTTTCCAGTTGGAGAGCTCGTGGGAATCAATTTCTTCTCACGCTTTGTTCTCTCAGTTCTTATTGTATTTTATTACCCCTCAGTTGATATCGAGGTGGAATTTGTAATATGTAATCATTTTGTTGGACTTGCCTCATTCGGGGAATGAGTATTGTAATCTTATTGTAAATCATGTTATTGGAATCAAGGGGTATTTCATACTCTTGGATGTAAATTGTATAGTTATGAACGGAATGTATGTTGTCTCATTTCCTTAAGTGTTTAATGTTTCGGTTTATATTAATGTTGTTGTTGTTTGGGGTTCTAAAGTAATCTTGGTCTCGTGGCCTTAGAGGTTATTGGCAATGTGTATTCATCTTGCATGTTATTTGTACTTAAACAAAATAATAATAATAATAAAAAATTGGTGCATAAGTAGTGAATTGCAACTTCCTCTAGGGTTGCGTTGGCGGGGCATTACATGATGTGTAGTTAGAAATAATGTAAGTTCAATGGATATAGATGGAAAACATACCTGGATAAATGGCACACCACTGCCTTCTACCATCCCATGCAATTCATTCCAGTATGTTGGATACTTGTTCCCATTTGATAAGAATCACAAGGACCTATTTCTATGAATGGTAACCATTCTCCATAGTCCCCATCCATTGCTCAAGAAGCAGATTGGTAAGCAGAAAATTGGAAGCAATGGTGTAGCTTTGGTTGTATGTACTGTTGTGTAGAATGTCCTGCGTTTTTTTTTCCTATAAACTTTTAGACCAATGGAACTTGAAAAGCATAAGCAAAATTTCTCACCTTCACCAGCATCCAGCCACGAGACTTCCATGCAAAATGTTGGTAAGGCATGTGGAGGAAATAATTTAAGTTTATTGTTCTTGGATTTTATTTATTTTTTCAGCTTTCCTTACCTAAAGGATTTTAAATGTTACTTTCTTATATCATTCCTTTTCATGTTTCTTATTGCAAATTATTTTTATTTTATTTTATTTAAAGATTATTTAATAAGAAAATAAAATAAAATATTAGTATTTTATCTTAAAAGGAATAATGGCAAAGAAAGGAATGCTATGTTGAGTGGGCTTTCTGATTCATAACTTGTGAAGGTGATAAGCCTCAAAACTATGAAAGAGATCTAGACAAAGTTGGAGAGAATTTATTAAGGAGATGATAAGATCAAACACGCAAAGATGCAAATTTTTAAAGCCAAATTTGAAACCCTAAGAATGAAATAAGATGAATATATTGTAGGCTACATGCTCGAGGTGGATGAAATTGTCAATTCTATCAATGGTCTTGGTGGAAAACTAGAGGAAAGAAAAGTTGTGAGAAAGGTATTGAGAACTCTTCCTAAAGCTTATAGTGCTAAAGTTTATGCTATTGAGGAAGCTCATAATTTGGATCAATATTCTAGAGATCAAATTTTTGGTTCTTTAACTAGTTTTGAATTAAGAGAGTTTGATCAAGATGCTACAAGGAAAGAAACTACTTTTAAAGTCAGCAAGAAAGATGATGAATTTGAACTTGATGAGCTGGAATAATTTTTTTAAAGAAGATTGAAAAAGGGTACTAGAAAATACAAAGGTAAGTTACCCTTTAAATATTTCAATTGTGGAAAGATAGGTCATTATGCTTCTAAATGTCTAATCAAAGTTGCAAATGACAAACATAAAGATCATAAAGGTAAATCTATCAAGAAGAGTTACTATGTTAAAGAAGATAGTGGTGTATTTGATGATGAGGAATCAGACTATACCTATGATGGAAGTGATGAATTCTTGTTCATGGCTCTAAATTTTGGAACTGATTCTACTAATCTTGAAAGATGTATGAAGGAAATTTCTCTAGAAACAGGTCACGGTATTGAAGGAACTATGCTGACTAATTTTCATGCAAGAGAAGAGAGACTACTAGATAATTGATAGTGGATGATCAAATCATATTACTAGTGATAAGATTAAGTTTGTTAAGCTTGAAAAGTATGATGGTGGTCTTGTTAAGTTTGGTGATGATACATCCACTAAGATTTGTGGAAAAGGTTCAATTAGTTTTGATGCCAAGCATAAGACAGATAATTGACATAATCATCTTAATGTAGGATGGATGTGTACCAGAGGATATAATCTAGTATTCCAGGATGATGGTTGTGAGATTAGAAAAGGAAGCTCTAGAACATTGGTTGCAGCTGGAACAAGGATAAAAGGAAATTTTTATCAGCTCAAAGGTGGCAGTGTTAAGTGCTTTATGTCATAAATCAATGAAAGTTGGCTATGGCATAGAAGAATGGGTCACATGAATTTTTATTTCCTAGTGAAGATCAGCTCTACTCAAGTTGTGAGTCATATACCAAAGATTACGAAGCCTATCCATGCAACTTACAAGGAGTGTCAGTTTGGAAAGAAGACAAAGAAGAGGTTCATAACTAAGGAATACTCTACTATAGGACCTCTGGAATTGGTGCATACAGACCTATGTGGACTTACCAAAATAAGAAGCTCTCAAGATGATTACTCTAGAATGACTTGGGTGACATTTCTCAAAGAAAAATTAGAAGCTCTAGATAAGTTTAAAGCATTTAAGTCTATGGTTGAGAATGAAATGTATTTGAAAATAAAATGTTTGAGGTCTGACAAAGGTGGTAAGTTCACCTCCAATGAGTTTAATAACTTTTTTGAAGATCATGGGATAAAGAGACATTTATCAGCTCCTAGGACTCCTTAGTAGAATGGAGTTGTGGAGAGGAAGAATAGGACAACTCAAGAAGCATCAAGAACCATGATGAAGGAAGCAAATCTATCGGAAGTCTATTGGAAAGGATCTATTCATAATATAGTGTACATTCTTAATAGAGGAAAAGAAAGAGTGAATAGTTCAAAGACCCCCTATGAACTATGGTATGGAAAACCTCCTACTGTGAAATATTTTAGTGTTTGGAAGAAATTGTTATATTAGGAGAGATGAAGAAAATTTAGGAAAGTTTGATACAATATTAGATGCAGGAATCTTCCTTAGATACTCTACAAAGAGCAAGTAATATAGATTCTATAACAAAAGGTTAAAGAAGATAGTTGAAAGTGCAATTGTAAAATTAGATGAAGAATCACATTAGAGCTCAGTGCTAATAGAAGGCTATGAATTTAATTAACCACCTTGCAAAGAAGAAGAAGATGATGAGAAAGAGAAAGAGATAACAATAGAAGAAGAAAAAACCCCACAAAGGAATCCTAAGACTCCTAAGTATGTGTAGAAGAATCATGTTCTGAAGATCAAATCATTAGAGATAAAAGCAATGGTCTGTTGAAAAGAAGAAGAGCTACTATGAAAAAGAATAGGTAAAATTTTGTCTACTTTTTGAGGTAGAACCTAAAATTTTAACTGAAGCATGCAAGGATGAGAGTTGGATCAAAGCTACAGAAGGAGTGTTGAGGTAGATTGAGAAGAATTGGAGATGGTAACTGGTCCAAAGACTATCAAACAAGAATGTGATAGGAACTAAATGGGTGTTCAGGAACAAGTTGAATGAGAATGGAGAAGTTATCAAAAACAAGGCTAGACTTGTGTATAAGGGCTAATCACAAGTGGAAGGAATAGATTTTGAAGAAACTTTTACTCTGGTGGCAAGAATGGAAGCCATTAGGATGTTTTTTGGATTTTGCAGCATATAAAAACTTCAAGGTGTATCAGATGGATGTCAAGTCTATATTTTTAAATGGTGAGTTAGAAGAAGAGGTGTACATTAAACAACCAGAAGATTATCAATTATCAAAAGATTGAGATATGGTCTACAAGTTGAAGAAAGACATATATGGACTCAAACAAGATCCTAGAGCTTGGTATGCAAGATTAGATAAGTACTTATTGTAGAAAGGATTCAAAAAGGGTACTGTAGATAGTAATCTTTATTTCAAGGTTGAGAAAGATCAAATCATGATTGTGGTTGTGTATGTTGATGACATAATATTTAGAGGAAATGAAGCAATGTATAAGAAGTTTGTAGAGGAAATAAAAAATGAGTTTGAATTGCCAATGTTTAGGGAAATGAATTTATTCCTTGGGCTACAAATTATTCAATCTGATAAAGGTATATTTATCTCACAATCAAAGTATTTCAAGGAAATGTTGAAGAAGTTTGGAATGGAGGACTCTAAACCAGTATGTACTCCCATGGTTACTAGTTGTAAGTAGAGAAAAAATGATGAATCTCCTAAGATAGATCATCTGAGCAAGTACATATCAATGATTGGTGGATTTCTATATCTAACTGCTACCAGACCAAATATCATGCATGTAGTGTGTCTTGTGGAAATATTTCAAGAAGATCCTAGAGAATCACATGTGACAATAGTACAAAGAATATTCAAATATTTGAAGGGCACTCTGAACTTTGGTCTATAGTATCCTAGGGATACCAATTTCTCTTTCAATGTTTATGCAAGTTGTATAGATGAAAAATAAGTACAAGTGGAGGTGCTTTCTTTCTTGGAAGGAGATTAGTTTCTTGGTTTTGTAAGAATCAAGATTCGGTATCATTATAGATACTATAGAGGCGAAATATATTACATCATGTTGCACAAAGGTGTTGTGGATGAGGAAAAAATTGAAGGATATCAAAGTATCGTATGATGAATCTACTCCTTTCTTGTGTGATAATACAAGTGTTATCAACATTTCAAAAAAATTGGTACGACATTCAAGGACAAAGCATATATCTATCTTATATCAATTTCTAAGAGAGAAAGTTGTTGAGAGTGAAGTGAAATTGGAGTATGTGCCTACAAAGGATCAAATAGCAAACATTTTCACAAAGGCTCTTCCAAAAGATACATTTGAGTATCTTTGGAACAAGTTAGGGGTTATTGTCCCTCCTTTCAACTAGATTCATAAGTTGATGCATCTATCTAGGAGGTCTATTCAAGATACATTCTTGTCCCTAGAATGATGAAGGATACCTCTCAAGGGGAGTAGGTAGTGGTGTCTTTAGTTGGTGCAGTCAGGGGGGGCATATCTTGTGCCCCTAAGGGGGAGAGAGCAATGAAGAGAGAGTAGTAAAGAGAGAGTAGTGGAGAGAAAGTAAATGTGAGAAATTTTCTTGCAGGCATTTCCTGAAGTGAAGTGTGCAAGTGTTTCCCTTTGTAATTGATGTCAAAGGGGGAGATTGTATAGTCTAAAAAACTAAGGGGGAGAGAAGTCTAAAAAATAGGACGAGAAAGTGAAAAATGCAAGGAAATAATTGATGTCAAAAGGGGAGAGAAGATTGAAAAAAGAAAGAAATTGTTTGAAATGTAAGAAATTCCCTAGTAATGGGGAGTGATTCTTTATGTAGAGTTGTTGTGAGACGATGTTGTCATTGTAGGGTTGCTTTTGTTATTAATGGTTTTTAGAGTTGGTGTTGCCATCAATGACAAAGGGGGAGATTGTTGGATATTTTTGCAATGTTTTCATTGATGTCAACAAGGAGATTGTTGCACTATGTTGTCTTTAGTGTTGTCATTGATGTCAACCTACATCAACCTCTAGTGTGGAGTTGAGCAGATATTGTAGATGAGGAGATTGTTGGTATTGCAGATAAGGATAATTTTGGTGTTGTAGATTGGGATATTGTTGCAATCTCTAGTGTGGTGTTAATGAGAAGGTGTTTTTGATGTTGTTGATGTAGTTGGTTCACTTGGTTTCCAAGTTCTTTTGAGAAAAAATGTAAGAGTGTACAAGGTGACAAAGTGGTGTTTTGTGTTGTGCTCCACATTTCTTCATGGTTGAAGATGTGCTTATGTGGTTTGGATGAAATGATTAGAGGTTTTCAAATGTGTTATATCCAGAGTTTCAAGTTCTAGATCATGCGGCAGTGGAAGTTGTGTTTGACAGTATGTTGGACTATGAAGAAGGTTGTCTGGGAGAAATGGAATTGCTCTGCATTTCTCCACGTTGAGGTTTCTTGTCTTTCAGATTTAGGAATGTGCTAATATTTTTTTTTATCTACCTTCCCTTGGAGTGTTGTCTGTTCAGTTGTTCCACAAGGCTGGTTGGTGAGTTGTGTACCTGTGATAGTATGATGAGTTGCATAGGATGTAAAGTGTTCTTAGTTTTAGGTGGTTGCAGCAGTGTTGTTGAATATTTTGGGATGTTGTGTAGTGTTTCTCTATGGTTCGTAGGATGTTTCCAAACCTAGAGAAGAGTGAATTGGTTGTTTGGTAGCATTAATACAAGTTGGTTGACCTGGCATGTTAGTGTTACTTGCAAATGTGTTTCGTGTATTATGGAAGTGTGGTGTTGCGTCTTGATGTAGATTTGGGTCTTGGTTAACCCATAGTGTGGTTCACCTTCACTACTTTCCACCGTGGAAGTGTTTGGTGCTGACCTATTTGTTGGTTGCACATTTGAGGTGCATACGTTTCATGGAGGCCAACCTAGACAAGCTTGTTTGAGGTCGCGAAGGATATATAAGCAAATTTAATTGTTGGATATGTTGTGAGGTTGTGTTTTGGTGTGAAATGTGATCAATTGTTGTGATTTGAGTGTGATATTAAATAATTAATGCTACCAGATGTAGTGAGTATAATGTGTCTACATTTTTAGTGTACCTAAAGTTGTTGGAGGCAGTGAGTTGAAGATTGTGAATGGTGTAGAGTTTTTGTGGTCGATCTTCCTATTTCTATGAGGTAGTGAAGCTCCTTGTAATAGTCTTCTATTCTCTTCTATTCCAGATAGTGATCCATTCTTCTCTTTTGGGTAGTAAGCCCTTCTGGTAGTAAGCCTATTGTATTCAATATTATTATTCATATATATGTGAGTTAATCCTCACTGTGGTTTTTCCCTAATTAGGGTTCTCCATGTAAATCTAGTGTTCTATTGTGTATGGTTGTTGATGTGTTGATGTTTCACTTGTTTACATTCATATTGATGCATAATAAGGGTTTGAATGTTTTAATGTACAATTGATTCACCCCCCTCTCAGATGTCCTCTATGTCTAACAAGATGTGATTTAGACCCTAGATTTGATGCAAAAAGAAAAAGCTAACTCCCAAAACCAATAATCCCTCTCTTTGCAGCCAGGCAATAAATTAATTCAAAAATTTCATTCATCGATAAAAATCAATGCAGTTTGCAATTCCAATTCATGAACATTGAATTTGAAAACCCAATAAAATCACTTCACAGGTTATTGACAAGATACATGAAAGAAAATTAGCTCAAACTCTCAAATTATCACTGGCATCGGATTTCAATAAATTCAAAATTCAATAACAAGATATTGCAATATAATTTCAAACATATTGTATTGATTTCTTATCCACCTACTGTAGCGGTTACATTTTTTAGTTTCTACTTCCATATGTGTTTTTTTCTCCAATCTGGTCTTCTTAATTCGTGCCCCTATTATTTGTAAGTTTCCTTACACCCACTCTTTACCTCCTTTGTTCGGAGATTCCCTTTTTCTATATGCCAATTTTCACTAGCATTTATTCCTTAAACTACCATCTTGAAATGGCACAACTCCTCTTCAAGCTGCTCTTTTGAGTCTTTGAACTATAGCCTCTTTGCAACTCCATACTTCTCTTTATCTGCTACTTACTTACCTCTTAACCTAGCGCCCATCACTTCAACAACTTTCCCTTTCTATCCTCCACTATTCAATGCAGTGGATGATTGCATTTTAAATTTAAATTGCCATACTAATGGCTCAGTCCCTTTGTGGGTTTTTCCACAACTCCAAGTTGCAGCCTCTTATTCCCCAGACAACCTCTCTACTCTCCATGCAACTTGTTTTTTATATATTTCATTTCTTTTACAAATCAAAAGCTCTTAGTGGAATGGATCGATGGATATCTTTTCCTCTTCCTTGCCAATCCCTCCAACTCCCTTTGAAATTGTGACTCTTGGTATTTTATGGCTAAAATTTATCATATAATTCATATGCCTTGTCTATGCTAGCTATAAAAAAATTAATTTTTTTTTCATTTTGTCAAATATTACATGCTTGGTGCTTCATAATTTGGAGAAGAAATTTTACAGAATATCTATGTTACTCCCTCCAATTAGATAAAAATAAATTATTCAAACTATAAAATATCTGATCTTCAACTCTACAAATTGAAAAACCAAAACCAAAAAATGAGCAAACAAAAATTCAAATATTATTATTTTTGGATGATGTAGATTGCTCTTCGCCCAGAAGCTCCTGCATCAAACAAGCCGGGTAGAAATATTGTGAGCATGGCATCACAATGGTGGAGTTGAGTAGTTGCACTACTCTTCCAGGTTGCCATCAACCTACAATGAACTCCTTCACTGTCGAAAGTGCTCAAGGTTAATCCTTCTTCTACCTTTTCCAGCATCATGCCAAAATACACAACACTTCTCTCCAACAACACATCTTCCTCCTTTTTCCCTTCATGGACTTATGTCCACCCAAGCCCAACCTCCACCAAATTCCTTCCTCACTACTCTTCTCCTTTGTGGGTTCAAACCCACCTCTAACTATCCACCTCCACCAAAAACAACTTGCAATATCTTCAACCATCTCTACACACAACCATGCAACATCTACTACATGCTCTTGTGCTTTATCCATCTCATCTTCTACTACCACATTTGAAAATGAAATAACATTACAAATCTGATTTACCTCATCTTCATTTGTTGCTACAGCATCAAATTGCGCTATGACATCTTCCACCTCCTCGTCAGTTGCAACTTCTCGTTCTTCTCTCTTCGCTGCACCAATGAGCTTCAACACCATTCCTCTTCGATTGCCAACATTTGCATGAATAAATCATCATCTTCACCTTCACCATTCACTGCGACTTCTTTGTTGCTCATCTCAGTCCTTTCTTCTTCTCTCTTCATGCCTTCCTCATGGCATGTCTCTGTTGCAACTTCTTCATCAGTAGGGGCTGCTCTTACTTCTTCCTCTTTCCATCTCAGACTGTTATCTTCATTCTTCTTCTTGCTCCTCTTTACCACTTTCCTTTCACCTTTCCAAAAATCCTTTTTCAATTTCTTGAGCCTCTTCTCAATCTTTCCTACTTCTTCACGAACTATCCTTTCCATTGCTTCACACATTTCGTCCTCTACATTGTCCCAATATTGCTCCCAAAATAATATTTGTACGAGCCTCCTCATGACCCAACCCATCTTGCCTACTGCAATTTTTCACAACTCACATTCTTCACGGCTTCAATATCTCTCTCTCTCGCTACTTAGTTTTCTTCACACATCTGCAACAACTCTCACGAGCTTCTTCTCAATCATTTCAAACACTTTCTTCTCGGTGTGAATTGCCTCATAGTCGGTGATTTGTTCACACTTCCACACCCGCAGGTCTTGGTGGATCCTCTCCACTCTCAAGAATTCTCGCTTTGATACCAATTGATGTAGAAAGCAAAAGCTAACTCCCAAAACCAATAATCCCTCTTTGTAGCCAAGAAATAACTTAATTCAACAATTTCATTTATCGATAAAAATCAATGCAGTTTGCAATTCCAATTTCATGAACATTGAATTTGATTAAAAAGAAAACCCAATAAAATCACTTCACAAGTTACTGACAAGATACCATGAAAGAAAATTTATCTCAAACTCTCGAATTATCACTAGCATTGGATTTCAATAAATTCAAAAATTCAATAACAAGATATTGCAATGTAATTTCAAACATATTTTATTGATTTCTTATCCACCTACTGTAGCAGTTACATTTTTTAGTTTCTACGTCCATATGTGTTTTGTTCTCCAATCTAGTCTTCTTAATTTGTGCCCTTGTTATTTGTAAGTTTCCTTACAACCACTCTTTATCTCCTCTGTTCATATCAATTCCCTTTTTCTATATGCCAATTTTCACTGGCATTTATTCCTTAAACTGCCATCTTGAAATGTCACAACTCCTCTTCAAGCTACTCTTTTGAGTCTTTGAACTGCAGCCTCTTTGCAACTCCATACTTCTCTTTATCTATTACTTACTTACCTCTTAACCTGGTGCCCATCACTTCAATGAATTTTCCTTTCTATCCTTCACTATTCAATGCAGTGGTTGATTGCATTTTAAATTTAAATTGCCATACTAATGGCTCAACCCCTTTGTGGTTTTTTCCACAACTCCTAGTTGCAACTTCTTATTCCCCATGCAACCTCTCTACTCTCCATGCAGCCTATTTTTTTATATTTTATTTCTTCTTCAAATCAAAAGCTCTTAGTGGAATGGATCGATGAATATCTTTTCCTCTTCCTCGCTAATCCCTCCAACTTAATTTGAAACTATGACTCTTGCTATTTTGTGGCTAAAATTTATCATATAATTCATATGCCTCGTCTATGCTAGTTGTAAGAGAATTTTTTTTTTTTCATTTTGTCAAATATTACATGCTCAATGCTTCATAATTTGGTGAAGAAATTTTACCAAATATTTGTGTTACTCTCTCCAATCAGATGAAAATAAATTGTTCAAACTTTAAAATATTTGACCTTCAACTCTACAAATTGCGAAACCAAAACCAAAAAATGAGCAAACAAAAATTCAAATATTTTTTTTTTGGATGATGCAGATCGCTCTTTTCCTGGATGCTCCTGCATCAAGATCCCTTTTACTAGATCACATAACCATGTCAAATGAGATTAATCATAAATGTACATGTGAATATATAATGACTCAAACACTAAATCACCATGTTTCAAATAGTCATAAGCTCACAAAAGTACCATAATCAATGGGGACCCATAAAAAATTAGATGGAAATAACAACAAATAAATCATTCCAAAACATCTTCAAACCTTATCCACTGTGTAGTGCTATGAACAAGCTTTCTATCAACTATAAGAAGTCCAAAAGCCAACTTCGTATGCACAAGTTATGACCTTTCCAAGTTTGGAAATAACATCCAACTTACAACAAACATGTCTCTATCAAAACAACAAAATATGGAAAAACCACTGATACCACAATGAATTGATCGAAATCACCTCTCCAACAACTATAAGAAGTTGAAAAATGAACACCTTAGGCAAAATTTATGCCCCTAGAAAAAAGTTTCCCAATTCTGCTATTAAGTGGTTGTAGGGTGGCACTAGGGCGGCCCGCCAGTGGTGGTGGCACTGAACCAAAAAGAAAATAGGTGGTGAAAATGCCACTATTTTCCTTAGGTCATTAAAGAATGTCCTAGGAACCCAAATTGGATTGATTATCAACCCAAAGGTGAGTCAATTCACAACAAGGAAAACCTAGGAGGGGGTTCTTTAGGCTTTGAAGGGTTCACCACCAAGAAAAATCTTGGAAAAGACAACTCTACATTCAACTCATAGAACCTAGTAATGCAAGCCAAATGATGAAATTAAACAGAAATTTATGATGTGTGTACTGGGAAGTCTGGAAATGTGATGTGGATTTTGGAAATGAAAAAATATTGTCAAAATATGTCAGGGAGGACTAAGACACCCTTATTGTTGTCTTAGTCCCGCTATTGTTTTTCGAGGGAAATGTTGAATCTTTAGATGTCGGAACAGGATCCAAAAGAATCTCTAAAAAATTCCACTATGAGGACTAAGACACCCTTGCTACCGTCTTAGTCCCAATTTGAATTTCTGAAATCTCTACATGTGATCCTGAGGCTCAATGTCTGCACTTCCTGCTTCTCAGATCTTAGGTCCTGAAACTTTCAAATCTAGCTTGTAGGTGAGTTTTCGTGAAGATGACAACTTTGCAATGCAACTTTGCAACTTTGCACTCCAAATGATCTTCAAGTCTTCAACATAAATCTACAATCACAAACATGAAAAAGAGGAAAAACTTGTTGATTGTTAGTAAATGGGGGTTTTCCTTGGTCAACCCCTTGTTGGTAATTAAACCTTGAAATGAAATAGAATAATGAAGGGAAATGATGAATGTACAACATGCAATGTTACAACTCACCAAACCCTTGTCATGAAATCTTCAAACTTGTGTGAGGTGACTAGCTTGAATGTAGATCTTGAAATGCTTGAATGCTTGATAGATCTTGACTTGAATTGCTTGCTTGAATCAAAACCCTACATCACAAATGTTGGCTCAAAAACACATATGATGTAAGAACACCCTTGATATGATGCTTGAATCTTGATGATGGCTCCAACTGCTTGATGAATTTCTCTTGAATGCTCAAATGCTTGAATGCTTGGATGCTTGTTAGATTGCTAGGTGTGTTAGGACGAGAAATGAGTGAGAGAACCTTGTATTTATACTTATCTATGCTTAATATCCTGAAATTACACCACAATAAGTTGACATATGAATTCATTAATTAAAGGAGGCTAAATCTTGAGAAGATTTGAAATTAAATCCTGAAAAATACCTTAAGGGGGACTAAGATGGCCTAGGTGGTTTCTTAGTCCTACAGCATGAAACTCGGGGCACAAACTCCAAAAAGGGGTGCAATTGAGGTTCCTTTGAAATCAGGGTCCCAAGACCTTTGGGGGACAAAGACACCCTAGGTGGCATCTTAGTCCCGACCCAAAAATCAGGGACACACAACTAGAATCATTAAATTATCATTTATCCTTTGATGATTGTCGGGATTAGCCATAAAATGATATAATTTATTAGGCTTGTGGATGCAAAATAAGACCAATTAATACATAAATAGGGATAAATAAATGAAGGTGGGCCCAAACAAGTGTGAAAATGCAAAGTTAAACATTTTCCTACACTATCTCCAAACCTTATCCACTGTGTAGTGCTATGAACAAGCTTTTTATCAACTATAAGAAGTCCAAAATATGACTCTGTATGCACAAGTTATGATCTTTCCAAGTTTGGAAATAACATCCAACTTACAATAAAAATGTCTCTATCAAAACAACAAAATATGGAAAAATTACTTATACCACAATGAAGTGATCAAAACCGCCTTTCCAACAACTATAAGAAGTTGAAAAATGAACATCTTGGGAAAAATTTATGCCCCTAGAAAAAAATTTCCCAATTTTGCTATTAGGTGGTTGTAGGGTGGCCCGCCAGTGGTGGTGGCACCACCCCAGGGTTGGCCAAACCTGACTATAGAATCAAATCGAGTTAAATTTTTTAATTTGGGTGGATTTAATATTTTTGGTTTCAAGCCCATGGGGGTTGTGTGTGGTTCCCCATAGGATTGAGGCCCTGAGGCTTGGGGATCGAAGCCTGTCGACCCAACACCTATTGGTCATGGGGCCAATGTGGGTTGGCAAGCCAGTGGTGTTGACAACACTATTTGACTTGTCAACGTTGGAAGGCTAGGCTAGGGAGTGGCACGGGGTTTGCGGATCCTCCACCCCAATTTTTTTTAATTTAAATTTATTTACAAATATAATCAAATTTTTATAAACATTGTAGGATATATTTATTTATTTTTTAAAAAAATCCTCTACAAACAAATTGATGGCTATATGACAAGGTTGCGAGGGAAAAACAATTTGCATTTTTTCCAGTAACTAAGATAGGTTGAAACTTATGTCAATCTTCATCTCTCAGGTGTCTTGAATCTAATGGTGAGGTTTTTTTTGTCTCAAGAGGTCATCTGAAACACTTCCCCTATAAAAACCTCATGGTAAACACAAAGAAAAAACCCCTTTTCCAATAAAGATTCATAAACCCATATCTAAAAAAAATAGCCATAGATTTGCAACCTCAAAACCCCAAATCTAGAAAACAACCTGCACACAATCATTATACCTTGCAATGTCTTCATGCTTTCATGCAAAGCCCTTATTCAACTATCCACTAGATCCACTGCAACAAGGATTATAGAAACCACAACATGGCTCTGATAACAAATGAAAGGAAATATGCATCCACTCAAGATAATTTCCACATAACCCAAATAGAGCAATCTACACAAACATATATTCAAAATCTATATGCAAAAGAATAGGCAATATACCATCAAAGATGACACAAGAAATACCGTGGGAAAAACCTCAAGAGGGAAAAACCCAACCTCCAAAAGCATTCATCACTCATGTATTATTCAACAATAAAAATTACAATACATATTCAAAGGTCTCCATGAATACCCTTGAAACAACAATCCTTTATAAGAACTCCATGTGAACAAGCATGTAACCGCACATCTCATGCCATGCTTCAAACCTCACAAATGCTAATCGAAGATGCTATCAAACCCTTAGAAAAAAATGACCAATTAGCCAACCAACTAGCCAACCTTAGACAATTGCCCATGTGCTTGCTTTTATAGACATAATCTCACACAAAACCACCAAGTGATATTACATCAAACCATGTGGCTAATACCATGAGATTACAAAGCCATTAACCCACATTTATTTTTTGGTATTAAGTTTTCTCAATATTAAATGTTTCTCCAATGCGCAACCCCACATTAAATATTTATCACAATGTTACATACAACACATAAAGTGGTTCCAAAAATGCTAACCCCATGCGATGCACACATCCCTAGATCTCCTAGGTGCACCACATATAATAAAATATTATATTATAATATTATGCAAGGTGGACAACACACATATTCCTAATAGGTCTCTTATTCAATAATATATTTTCTAGGCAAGTGGAGAGACCTATATTATTTCAAAATATAGAAAATCATGAAGATAATTGGTGAGAATTTGTATGTTAATAGTTTTTTTCTAGTTCAATCCATGCATTCAATGCTAATAGCTTTTTTTGTTTGGGTTTTTTCAATCCATGCACTCAAAAAAATAGTCTTATTTGCCTCTCATAATTAATAAAGATAAACTGATTATAGAAAATTATAGAGTTATTTCACACTTTCAAAATTATATTTGATAGAATTTATTTCTAATATTGATTTACAAAATAAAATTACACAAATGCAATAGTAATCTAATTATTAGTAAGGATTAATGAAGGTAACATTTCCTAAATATTTAGTATTATTAAATCATATATTTTTTAGAAATTCCTAAGGCTTTCATTAAAGGAGCTCAAATTCCATGATGTATAAGATGAAAATTTATTCTATAGAGATTGGAGTGTATGTACATCATCCCATGTAAAAAGGCTAACAAGAAATTTGAGCCTCTTTAAATAGTTTTTATTTTATATTGATTAAGATGGCTCTACAAATTAGATTCGGTAATTTTGAACAATCAATAGAAATAGGGAGAATAATTCTAAGAGAAGGTTCTATACTTCCATAATTATATTCTACAAATACTTTTTGGTAAGCTATGTGTTCTGCTCAAATAAAATTTTGAAGCTAAGAATAATGGATAATAATAATTTCTTATTATGTAGAGAAACATTGATTACTATAATATAAGTCTTTCACTTCACAAACCTTTAATATTCTAATTAAAAATTAAACAAGCATTGGTTTAACAAGAACATAAAAGAGCATAATTAGAATATAATTAAATAGTCTTCAATTATATAATAAAGAAAATATATTAATATAAGAGAAAAAAAAATGTTAAAAACCTAAGTTAGAATTTGTTTCAAGTAAACTATATGTGATCATGTATCTAAAAATTATATAAGTATTGAACATTCTTACATGTAAGTTTTATATATTCATTATTGAACGAACAAAAATATTCAAAATCAAATCTACTAATATTGTTGCATCTCTTCTTGAACTTCTCCAATCAATAGTTTCACTTGGAGCTTGGTCATTCACTCTAATAGTACCTAGTTAAATGTATATTTACAAGAAAAATATATATATAGATAAAATTTTAAATTTGATATTCAGAAAACTATTATATTGACAAAACTAACTAAATTAGATGTTGTTTCTCCCTTTGAAACATACCCACTTTTATTTATGTTATTAATAAAATAGTTTATAAAAATCAATTTTATAAACTATCACTAACTACATACTTTAAAGTGACATAAAATTCTTACCATAGGATTTTTGTTACTCTCTATTTTTAAATTTATTAATGACCCCTATAAGTACATGTATATTAAGATGACACTAAAATTAATTAAAATTTATTTGACAATATCACTTTTAATCAAAACATCCATGATGCAACACAAATCAAATGCATTGAATATATATTATATATTTTTATAATCAAAATAAATAAGAATGTTGTCTCATTGCATATAAACCCATCTTAGTCTTTGCTAGTCATGTATGGGCAACAACTTGCATCACTTGTCTTCATTTTCAAAAGAAAAATAATAGATTTTACCTAATACCTTTAGGCATAAAATCAATATCACAAAATTTGAGATTTTATAAAAAAAAAAATTGTATGAGAATTGAGGCTATTTTTCCTATAATAAGACATAAAATAGTTGTTTTTCATTTTAATAAAGATAATAATAGAATTTAAAACTCCATCAAAATCTATTCTTAATTTAAATGTAGTGGAACTTTTATGGTCAATAAGACTTTATTAGACATGTTCAAAATAATTAGGTATGCACATAAATCAAATTGATTGTAAGAGTTAATTCTTCCATATAACATTTGGTGTTTGCTAAAAAGAGTTCAAATAATCAAATATGGCAAAGTGTAGATTGATTCCAAGAGCTTGAAGTACATTTTTGAAAGCTCAAAGTGTCTATACACCATCTTATGTATGAGTTATTTGAACCACTTTAGGCAATTCTATAGTGACCACAATCATCAATTTTATTTAGAATCACATTCAATATTTTTGCAAATGTTTCCTCTTTATTAACTTTTAAGTCTAAATTTGGTTATGTGGTTAGGAGTTTTCCGTTAATTAATAAATAAATATCTAATATCTATATAAAGAAATAATTCTTTAAAATGTTTGTAATGATACATCAATATTAATTATATCAATTTATTTTATTTTTACCTAAAGTTTAAATATCTGCTACTTTTTTTCCACACCTTATTTATTGTTATCTATATTGTAAAGTTTATTTTTTATTTTGATACGAAAATACTTTATTTCTTGTCGCTACCTACATATAGTTAAAGACAATAATATTTTTTTTTTTTACTATTATTTCAGCAAGAAGGATTAATTACCATGCATCACTTATTATTAACTACTTTCAAACAAGTTATAATCACAGGAACACATTTCTATGTGACACTCGTTAAGAAAGTCACTCTACATTAGTGGTTTCAAGCCTCTCGACACTAAGTAGACATAGATAAAGACAATAATAGTTTTTTTTTTTTGACAATTATTTCAATGACAGGAATTAATTACTATACAATAGTTATTATTAGCTACTTTCAAACAAGTTGTAATGACACACACTGATTTCTATATGACACTTCTTTAAAAAGTCATTATACATTCATGATTTTAAGCTTCCTTCCAATAACATATGATAAAAATTCAAATTATTATTAAAATCGCACATATAATCTTTAATACTTAAAAAAATTGACAAACTTTTAACCGACATAATTACACTTCTAATCCATCATCAAAACTTAGATATCAAATCTTTTTCCATAAACATCCATTATATTCCTTATAATTTTTTCATCACCGATGTTTCCACCATTGTCCTTTGTGTAATTTTAAAATTAATTATCATTAGTTTTTAATATAATCAACCAATTGGCGTCATGACTTATTATATGGTCAATAAATCACGTTTTTGTGAAGGCCGTAGGTTTTGAAATGCCTTGTTAGAAGTGCGCGTTATTTTCAAGGACTTTATTCGATGGGATTACCGACCCAATTTATTTTTTATTTATTAATAATAAATAAATGGTTATCTTTCTTTAAATTTTCCATGAACGTGCCTCGACCTTTTTCAGTACCGTGTTGACTGCCTTAATCACACAATTGCTTTGGAGTGGGGTTTTATGTTAAATTTTCTGGTTAATTATTATGTAATTTTTGGGTGATGATTGTATTCAACATGTTATATAGGGTTGTAGAGATCCATAATTTATATTTCTTTTTTGTGTGAATATTTTTTTATTTTTTGTTTTTTAATAATAGTTAATGTTTAAAATATGTTTTACGAATTGAATTTGAGTCTTTATTTTTTGGGGTCTAGATTTATCACTTGATTATTGTGTTTTTATTCTTAAATTAAGATTGTTCAAGTAGTTTTGATTTTGTATTGAGTATGTTAGGGTGGTATTGGTGTCCTCGCTTTTCAAATGTAAACTTAATCTTACAACTAAGTTGTCTTGATTCCACCTAGTCATTATTCATCAACTCATGTGTGAGAAATTCAAACTTGAATCCAATTAGGATGTTGTATGAAAGGAGAAAATCCTAGATCTTTTAGATCACCCATCATCTATCAAAGAACAAGAAGAAAGCATGTCATTGTGATTGTCATCTAGAGCAATGTTTAAAATATGTATTATGAATTAAACTTGAGTCTTTATTTTTTGGGGTTAAATTTATCACATGATTATGTTGTTTCTATTCTCAAGTTAAGATTATTCAAGTGACACTAATTTTGTATCAAGTATGTTAGGGTGGTACTTGTGTCCTCGCTTTCTAAATGTAAATTTAATCTTACAACTAAGTTGTCTTGATCCCACTTAGTTATTATTCATCAACTTATATGTGGGAAATTCAAATTTGAATCCAATTAGAATGTTGTATGAAAGGAGAAAATCTTAGAGCTTTTAGATCACCCATCATCTATTAGAAAACAAGAAGAAAGTTTGCCATTGTGATCATCATCTAGAGCAAGCATTGGATAACCATCTGCATACAAAAGGATAGATACATAGGCATTTTGCATTGTGTGGGGGTGTCTTTGATCTTGTTAAAACATTATTGAATCAACGCACAAGGTTTGATTACAATCAAAACATATCGGATTCTTCCACTCAATAGTAAGTCCCAATAGTGCTTTTAATTATCATCCAATTCAAAGAACAAAGACAAAGTTTATGCCCACAAATCTCAAGTTCAAGGTTGCTTATATGGTTCTAACCACAAACATAGCACTATTTATTTTCTAATATGTTCAAACCATAGTGATGTAAATCTAATAGCAAACACTTAGATCAAATAATAGAGTGCATGCTATCATATAATATTTTTCATTATGCATGGAGCTAAAAGAATCTATTATTCTTTGTTAATTTCAATTTTATTTTAGAATTTTTCATGACTCAAGTACTTTATTAAAACAAATTTTAATTTTAATTTATTTTATTGCATTAATTAGCCCAAATATTTAAGGTAGACTCTTTTATTCCTCTACAAAGATAAATGATCGAAGAATCAATCTTTTACAACTATTTTACATTATAAAAATAAACTTGACTCTTCATATCAACACATCCATATCATTGTATTTAAGTAATCAATATATTCTAATCATGAGAAAAATTAAAATATTCCATAAACAACTAATATATCAACCACAACACACCAACTCTTTAAACTCTTTTCATTAATAATTACTTTTTCTTTTTATATTCATTATTTTAATAATTAATTTTCTACAAAATTTAGGTTTTGAATTTGTTTTAAGTTTTCAATTAAGTACTATGGAATGGTCACTAAAAAGATCCATCCTAATCATCCACAAATCTTTTTAAATCCATCATATATCATATTTGTTTTATATCTTTAGTATTTTCATCGAATGTGTCCTCTATTTTATATTCGGTACACAAGATTTATTATCATAGTCCAAAAAGGTGTATTCTTAAAAAAATTATCATTTATTTTTATTATTATTTTAAATGTTATGATTTAGTGTTTATAGAAAATTAGTATTTTTCTTAAGTTTTAATTGAATTTGTTTTCACATATTTCAAGGATATAGTTTAAATCTTCAAATTTTATTTTATCTTAAAGTTAATGTATATTTCAAATTTCTAAAATCAAATTAATTCTTAAGTCTAAATTGACTCTATAATGAAATAACTCGCACTAGAAAAGAATACAATAGGAAATATGTTACAAATACTTGATAATAATAATCTAATTTAGGAAGGAAAAATACCAAAAGTCTTCAATAAGAACACAATATGTAATATGATGATCATAAACTAACTATTAGCTCCTATATGGATGCCATTTGTTGCCTATATAATTATATAAATAACTATATATCTCACTTAAGGGTTGTGTTAGCCACTAGTTGGCTACACAATCCTAATGCAATCAATACATCAAGAACGTAGCATGCCCCCTATGGATGCTTTTGTATAAAATATTTATTTTCTCATATAGCATCTTTGATTAGAGAATTATTGGATGTTTGATAAAATACTTTGTTATCGATTTTATCTACAACCTCTTAGTGTGTGATGAAAGATTCCCTCTAGTTATAGAACAAATTTTCCCTCCTCATCAAGCTCTTCTAACTCAATCTAGACTGAAAGTCTATGTTTGATAACCTTATTCAAGCATGAAACATGCAAAAATATATATAATTTAATTCACATAGGTACCTCTAATTTATATGCTACAATATCAATCCTCTACAAAACCCTATAATGAGCATAAGGAATTTTACAAGATTGCTATAGTTCTTATATTGTTTAAGTTACATTTTCTTAATTAAATATTTTTGTAATCACAAAAAGACTCGATCTTCAACTTCAAAATTATTCACTATTGTGTTGGTCCACTTGTTGCTTCATTCTATTTTTTGTCATTATTAAGTTTTCACCGACACTGGAAACTACCTCTTGTTGATTCTAGATGTGTTTTTTATTTATTTTTAGTTATGGGTGCACCCTCAATGATGATTTGATCAATGGTGAATGTTTCCCATATGGTGCCAAAAATGGAGACATTTTGGATTAAGTATGCAAAGAAGTGTTGTACCACCATTCTACTAGTGGCAACTATTGCACCCATCTGTCTTGGTCATTTTAAGAAAAAACATTAAGTATAAGCCTCCAAGAACTTGTTGAGAACCTCAATCTATCCATATGAACTCAAATGATATGACAAGATTCAAGAATTTTGAGTGTCCAAACATGAAAATAAGTTAGAAAAGAAACTTGTAAATATAAGATCAAAATCACTTATTATTCATTTTGGAGTACCATGCAGTTTATGAATAGTATCCACAAAATTTCTTACTATAGTGCTTGCTACAAATGTGTGTAGACAAAGCACTAAAATATGTACATTTGCTAAGTGGATAATGTGACATGTTTCTTCAAGGGTCTTATGTTGGTAACAAATTAAAAATTGATAGTTCATGCACCAAATGTGATAAATATACTTTAAAAATGATAATTCTTTCAATACCTTGACTAGAATTGTCCATAATATAATCCTACTTTAACAATTTGTAAAAAAAGATAGACATAGGGTTTTGAAAAGTAAAAATAAAAATAAACAAGTAGCTTTACACTTGATTTTTAATCCTTAACTTTGAAAAAATTGATGAAATTTAATTAATTGACAATGTTGTGATCAATATTACACCCTTCCTTTTGAATTACAAATAAAAGATTCTAAATATTTTTGGTGAAAATAGGAAATAGAGGCATAAAACCATTATATTTTACATGCATATTTTATAAATTACTTTACAATTCCACCATGAATGACTTAAAAATTAAATCATTTTCATAAAACTTCACCAAATTATCCAAATCCAAAAATAGAAAGGCATAAAATACATCACAATTGTAATTTTATTCTTTGTAACTACTTGTAAATGCCTTTTTCCTCAATAAAAAAAAATCACCACCAATATAAAGAAATCAAAAGAAGTGGGTATGATCTTTATTGATTGGAAAATGGCATGCACATCACAACTATGAACAAGATAAGTACACTAAAAAATATTTTTTCCTTAGCTCCTTTGAAAATTCCCAACCCTATACAATATGCAATATGCCTCTTTTCATAGAGGTAATTTTATATTTTTTACTTTACAA
>VDFB02375301.1:0-13731 GCA_007258455.2 Sequoia sempervirens
AATGTTTCACTCCATTAAAAGGTTTCCATGTCTTCAAGGAAAACTATCCAGTTATCTCAGGTCAAAGAAATAGCTGTGAACAAACAAACTAGATGAGCTCTATTCTTGGTAAGGAAGTACCTAGTCATAGTAAGTGGTTTAACAAGTCTGATACATATGCATCTCCATGCAACATCTAGAATCTTACTGAGTGAAGCAATTAGAGGCCATCTCTAATGTACAAGAATGTAAAGGAGCTTGATGCAATAAAGATTTTTAGAATTTTCCAATGAGCGTAAGGATCAACTCTTATTTAAATGTGCAGGGTTAATTAACATTAAATGATGTGTAAAATGCCTACTCAAGAGACATGAAACATGTTATCTTTAAAATAGAATTACTATTCAATTATTATAAGGTGCATGATGTAATACATGTTTACCATTCTTCCACTTAAAATGGCTAAGGACTTGGAAAAGTCCTTTATCAAGGTGGCAGTGAACAAAAAACAGTTGGGTTATTTTAATCACCCTTTGGATATTTTGTTTCATTATGCTATTCCATTGTCTGTTCCTATCACCCCTTTTATTACGATTCACTAGATATTTCTGTAAGTGGAAAGTGATTCATGTTGACAGCCTGCAAATTTTTTTATTGCAATTGTTTTGGTGCTATTCCCAACACATTCCCAGGATCACAAACCTAATTCATTGGCACCTGTATTGCACCCAGATAAAAACCATGTTCACTTAAGTTTAAATTACCAATGCTAAGCTCATTTAAAAAAAAGAAACTGATCAAAACACTAAAAGATGAACTTTGTTACAAAAGAACACAGTAAACTTAAAGGTAACAGAGCCACAACGATGTTTACAAACATATTTCCTGCTAGAATATAACTCTGCTTGATAGCTTTTGACAAAGTGCTTACCTTCCTGTCAAAACCATACCAAAGACTGTGTTGCTCTGATGAGTGGAGATTTAAGAGAAGTGTTGTATCTCGCACAACAAATAATGGAAATTGTTGGAAAAAAAACAGGGGCACAGTATTACTCTCAGACAAAGGAGCCCCAAGTGAGACCTCTGCCCTCCAATTATCTCTCATTGCAACTACAGAACTTTCAATGTCCTGAGTTCGACTATTATAGGTGGCGCTAGCTAATACACTTACCTGCATGCAACCAAAAAAACCAATTAACAAAGATTGTAGTATGGTTACATTTAACCAGAATGCATAATGCCATTTAGCAACACTTCTTAAGTGAATGATCCATACACAAATATGGTTCCAAAGAAAACTAGCTATAGTCCAGTGAAGTATATTATCCATGGAAACAATAGCTTGATGCACATACCCACAAAAAAGTTGCTCAGACCTGAGAGTGCTCAACATTTTCAAACAAAACTACCTGAAACTAAGATGTCTGGAATGAAATCATTCATTTGTTTATCAGAAGAAAGAAATAACTTGTTCCAAACATACAAATGAATACTTCATGCTATAGTACCAAAAATCTTTCTCAAGATTGTCTTGGCAAACCAAAAGATAAAGATATTTTCAATTAATCAAGAAAAATTGGGAGTCTAAAAATGCTGATTCATAAAAGTAGAGGAAAAATACTGTTCTTTTAATTTTAACTATTAACTCAAAAAATTTATCAATATGTACAAGAAAATCAATCAAATTAGCACAATGGTGATTTCTATGTGAAATCACTCCAAGGAATCGTGGGTTTTTCATCCTCGGGTTAATTGAATCATAGTTTCATGCTCCACAAGGAGTTGAAATAAGATTAAAAAATGTCTTCTCTATATCCCTCTTCTCCTTGCTTGGTCTCTCTTAAATACCTTTCTCCTCCAACTGACATAACTCTTCACATGCCCTTTGATTTCATAATAAGGACTTATGACACCGCAAAGGCTTATGGAACAGCAGTAACAGGCTGCAATCCAACTTAAGTGTTAATCCCTCAGAAATGTATGGTGATTATAGGAACAGATATGGCACTTTAATACAGAAGTAATATCAACAGAAATATGTGACAATTTCTGTGAATCCCCAGTAAGGAAGACCGCTCTTGGAGTCATCAGAAAAGCTCTTGCAGCCCATCACTATAAACATCATTAATGGCTGCTTTTTGAAGTCCATCAATCAGTTTTCTTCCTTCTTTCTTGTGGAGTTAAATCTATTTCAGAGCATTAACAATTTAGAATGAGGAAAATCAAAACCCATTCCCTTAGTGCAAAATTCCCAAGAACCATGGGAAATGATGGTGCTGGGTTTAGCCTAGGTTTAATTTCAAAGAAAGGACATTACAAGGGGTGCTTTGGGCTTATAGACCACCTTGATTTTTCATGTACCTTCCTACAACGTGTTAGAATGTGCCTTTTCCATATCAGCTCTCCTTTTTCAAAGTAACTTTTTGGTCTTTTCTCTGTCAAAGTGAAGTACCATCGGTGTGTGTGTTTGTTATGGCAGATTAACTCTCCACTCAACCATGCATGCAGACACACGCCACAATTCCTTTATCTATCATGGCAGGTCTAGGTTTAGTTGTTCAATGGTTACCTGGTGTAGCTTCTTGCTTAGTTGTCTCTGGCTTAGATTAGGTGCTTGCGTGTTAATTTTATGGCTCCTAAGTGCCTTTCCTTTATTTCAAGGAACCCTTGTTTGTGAGGGAAGGTCTCAGAGAATTGCCAGTGCACAATTTTTCGATGCTCTTCTGTGTTTGCTAAATATGGTAAGATTGTGCTGGGCCAGAAAGGTTTAGAAGATTCTAGGTCTTCACTCTTGGTGGGCTTTAAATCAATATTAAATGTAGTGGTGGTGTCTGAGGATTTGAGGGGATGGCTTGCTGGTATGTTCTTCCATTTCAAGGACATGGATATGCCTGTGGTGGTTGCAGCAGGTTTTGAAGATGCAGAACCATTGGTTGCTCTTGATGACATGCAGGTGTATTTGATGCTATGATCAGCTCAAATGCCTTCCCAAAGTCTTTGGCCCCTTTGTTGGCAAATTACTTGAGGGCTCTGTAGTTAAAGGTTTGGGCTATGCAGGATGAATTCCAAGCCCTGGCATTGTTCTGCCTTGATTTTCTTACAATTGTACAGATCTGTGTGTTTCTCACAAGAATTGCATTTTACAGGTGGCTAGTGCTTTTAGACTTCCTACTCTGGTAGGAAAGATTCTGGTACATAGCAAGAAGCATCAAGAGATTATCCACATCGTGTGTTTTGCTGGTGCATTCTGGTGGTATTGGGAACTCAGTTCTAAAGCAGGTTGTGGTCCAACACAAGGCTGGAATCTAACATCAGGGTTATTGAAGCATCATGCTGTGGTGGGTTAGAAGGTTGGGAGTCACTCATATTTAAGGTCTTGTAATATCTTTTTCTATTGTTCTTTTGTTGTTTGCTAGTCTGGTATCTGGCTTTCACTGGTTCTTGGGCCTTGATCATTCGGGTTGCTTTGTATTAGTTTTATTGGGGTGGTGTGCTTCTCCTACCTGTTAGTACAGGATTTTTGCTTTGGTCTTTTCTTCTCTTCCAGCTTCTGGTTGGTCAGCTGTGTAGTTATATTGGCTTGTTATGGACGTTTATTTAACAGTTTTTTGATATTATATGGTCGAGCTCAAAAAGATCCCTCTCTGATAGTATGAAAAAAACATAAATTAGACTCTAAATCTTGTACCCAATGATAAGATTGGCCAAAAGTCCATTAGGCAGTAAATTATATGTCCTGGTGTTAATTTAAGATTAATTAAAATACTACATCCAGACATACATGTTTGAAATTGAGAAAAACATTACACCCGAGTTTCGATGTGGTGTAACCAGTAGATAAGATTGGGTGACATGTTTGAAATTATGAAAAACATCACATCCCGACTAGTGTGTGTTAATGATATAGCAGCTTCAGTAGCTCCTTCCAGCTCAGCTCTTTCGTGGAAACATAAATTGAATGATAGCCGTTGGCTATTCAATTTATATTTATTGTTTTGTATTATTTTCATTATGGCCGACATGAGAAAATACGAATTCATCTTGGTCACTTATTAGAAGACATTTAATATTTATTAAGGCCGACATTCTTTATGAATATATTTCTGGCCGACATCCTTTGTGTCTTGTAAATAACATTTATCTTGGCCGACCTTATGATATGAGGAGGTGTGACCTCCCTAAGTTGTATATATACAATGCGAACATCATACAAAGATACACATCATACAGTGCGAAATACATACAGGGCGAACATCAAGAAAGTGCGATATATCATCTAGTATGAATTATTTGCTAGGACGAATTCATTGCTAGCAGATTGCGAATCATCAAAGTTCAGTTTGCGAATTTGGTCAAGAGCTAATAAGTGCAAACTCTTCAAGAGAGAAGTGGGAATTCTTCTATGTGCAGATTGTGAAGTTAAGTGCAGATCAGAGATCAAGTAAGAGCAGATTATTTGATTATTCTACAGCCATTGCTGGTACTGATATTGGCCTTGTGTGTGGCCTCTTTGTAAAGAGACTTGTTGCCATTATTTTATATATAAGAGAGATCTTTGTTGCTGGGTTTTTCTCCCTCAAGTGGAGGGTTTTCCCAGGGTATCTGCTGTGTTATTGTGTCTGATTTGAATTAATTTTCTGTGCACTAAATCTGATCATTAGTTTTCAACATGGTATCAGAGCGGGTTCTAGAGATCCAATCAGATTTAGTTCTGGCAGTGTCATTAGTTGTGCAATCTGAAAGTCCTTGAATCCAAAAAATACAGAGTATCTGGTTTTATTAGGATACTACTTATTCTTCAGGCGCTCAAGGAGTTTAAGTTCAGCGATTAGTATGAGGGAGTCAAATATTATGGATTCATGGAACTTTTGTAGAGGATCAAATTTTATTGGAGACAAATGATCATAGCCTGTAGCGGCTAATATTTATTTCATTCGAGCCTCCTCCTCTAGTGCCGTATAGATGGTGAAGTGTCAATTTCAGAGGAAGTCGTCTAATATCTACCTCCTCTGGAGAAGACGTATCCTTGGGAGAGATCACCTTCATGGATAAAGGTTGGGGCTTCTAGTGTCTGGGTCGCAGCTATTTATCTCTTCTGTATTCGGCATATGTGTAATCCTCAATAGGCATCGAAATCAGTGTTGACCCTGTCAAAGCATAGTGGAGCGATATATCATGATGCCTCTGGTTTGCAAACAAGAGACATGACACTCTTTTTTTTCATCCTGAGAAGCGTTGGAAGAAGAACTTAGAAAGATCTAAGGTGATTCGATGGAGAGTATTGCAGTTGAGAGTGGTCACGGGAATGCTAACTTATTTCCCTTGAAATCGAAAAATCATCATATTTACGGTTATCCTGTCATCGGGTATCGGAACCATCACAAGCTTTGATGTCTGAGTCATATTTATCATTGTGATGAGAGTATTGGGCCCTTGTAGAAGTTCCGACAACCTTATTATAGAATGTTTGCATATTCAAGAGACTCAATAACAGGCAGCGAATTTGCATTCATCGTATATCATTGGCGCCAGTTTCTCATACATCCCGATATCGGGAATAATATCGGGTGTCTACTAAAAGTCTTCCTTAGCGAACTGTGGAATATGTTCGTGTTGGTGCAACAGGTAGTTTATTTTTTTATCGTCGTATTTGTTATGTGACTGATCTTAGCGCTGCAAAGGAGATTATTGTGCATTCAGTCTATCACACTCTGTATTATTGAGAGACAGTGATGGTAGAATGAAGTCTTAACCGTTATGAGAATTGAAGTTTCAAATCTGTGTTTGTGATCTGCTTATTGCTAAATGTCTGCATATGAGCAACGACCTGAGCCTTGGCTAGGCCTTATCGCTGTGTTAAGTGTTCTCCTTGTTTTCAAGCGTTGAAGCCTGCACTCAGTGCGTGTGGAGTCGATTTGAGTTATTGTTATCCATGACTGTGAGGTCTAAGTGCAGCATATAAGGAGAAATCTTTTAACAGCTACAAGACAAGCACCTGACTGCACCTATAGAATTGTAGCAACAAAAGGAGATAAGTATTTTTGCAATTTTTTATTGAAAGTCAGTTGTAATGAGCCTAGCTCAAAACTGACCAGAACTTGACCTAATTTTCTGTTGGTAATTTCGTCATACAGTTTATATGCCACCTTGTAACTTGCTGATGTAGTGTTTCAGTTGAAGTAGGTTGATAATAACGAATGCTAACACTGATTTAAATACCCTTACAATGCCTACAATCTGACCTTCATGCAAATATGCAATTCTTTTTTGGATTTTTTCATGCAAATATATGAAAACTAGGTATGCAAAGACTAGCTACAGCAAATAGACATTTTTACAAACATTTGCCATGCATCATTTCATTTACAAATCTATTTGCAAAGTATCTATTGGAAAATCAGCTACTTATATCTCCATTATTATGAATACTTTCAATACAAAGCTAATGACAAACAGCCAAGACTCTTGGCTAATACATTTGAATTAATGCTTAAGTCTGAAGCAGACTGTCACCAACAGCCGTACCCCTATTATGCAAATAAATGGCATACAATAAGCATGAAACAAACAAAAAGGAACCTGGTTTGAAGTCGCCTTGTTTCACCAATGAAGAAGCAATGTAAATTCTGGAAGTTGAAGACCATATGCAGCCCACACGATTTTCTGAGGAAGTCGCCCCTGTTTCAGATCTGGATTGAGGAAATAAAATAATCTGAGCAGCTTCCAAGCCTCCAATAACTCCTAACCCATTCAGCATAACCCTGGGAATATTGCGCCCCAATCTCCAATGAAAATCGATGCAAGTATGAGCTCTAGTGAATGAAAAGAAGTCTCTAATGGCGTCCCTGTTGCTTCAGACTTGGCATCAGAAAATTCTTTAATAGAAATCAGGTTCTCCTCTTCAAATAATCGATGCCTCCAATAATATTTTTTCAATGCTAATAATCTCCAATAGAATGATCTTCAAAATTGGCCTTAGGCCACAATTTTCTGCCCTAATGAAGTGACTGTAATATCACCTCCAAACTGCAATATTTCAGGTGATATTGCACACCCTCAAAATTGCTATCAATGGGAGTTTTATTCCCAAAGACAATCTGATTATCTGCAGACCACTTGGCTCCACAAATACCCAAGAAGAATTCACCAATCAACAATTCATCAAATCTGGATATCCAAATGGTGAGACCTCAAGGTCTATTTATGCATTTCCTCTAGAGGTCGGCCTCAATAAAATAATATTATCCTTTGACTTCTAGAAGATTCCAGTATTTTTTAATCTTTTTGCACTTTATGAAATATTAAAATATTATATTATTAATAAAGTGAACCTCAACATCAAATTATAAAATAAGGTTTCCATAAATAGAAATAAGGATTAAATATAATGGAAAACCTTTCTCCAATCAAAAACTGAGCCAAGTAATCGCCACGTGACTGCAAAATGACTCTCTCACCATGCCTCATTAACCTACGAGAGCCGTTAATAGGCTAATCCTGCTGATCTGTCGATGTCAACTAGAAGGGGACATTACAGTCCGCCCCTCCTGAAATTGCTTGTCCCCAAGCAATCTAAATTCAGGATGCTGCAAGATCTCCTCACTCTCCCATGTCGCATCCTCAACTGGTAAGTCCTTCCACTTGATCAAGTATTCACTGATAACTTCGTTTCCGCGTAGTCTTCTCACGTACGTCCAATATAGCCTCCGGCACCAAAATCAATTTTCCTTCATCATTCAATGGTGGCAATGTCGTGGAGGGAACCACACGATGTCCCAACGCCCTCTTAAGGCGAGATACATGGAATATATTATTGCACGCTACTGTTAGCAGGCAATTCCAACTCATAAGCCACTTCTCCTACCCTCCTGATAATCCTGAAAGGACCATAGTAACGTGGCTTAAGCTTTTCTGCTCCGCTCTTCTTGAGAGTGGACTGCCTGTAAGGCTGCAACATCAAGTACACCATATGCAAAGCCAACCTGAAGGGCTTCGGCTCTCTTCACGTCTGCATATTGCTTTTGTTGGTTTTATTGCCTTATGAATATTTTCGTAAAGCCCTCCTTAATGTCACGATTATCTGTAAGAGATCAGCAGCACTAGGCACACGACTGTCACTCAACAAGAGGTCCAGGAAATTAGGCGCATCATATCCATACAAGGCCATGAATGGTGTCACCTGAATAGAGAGATGGTAAGTGGTATTGTAGCAATACTCACAAAGATGTAGCCACTTGACCCACCCCTTCTGCTGTCCTGCGATGTAGTTTCTCAAATACCCTTCCACCCATTTATTTACTATTTCTGTCTGTCCGTTAGTCTGTGGGTGGTAACTAGTGCTCGGAGAGAGTTCTGTCCCACATAGCCTGAATAGCTCCTGCCAAAAGTGGCTCATGAATCGACTATCTCTATCACTGACAATGTTCTGAGGTAGCCCATGCAGTCTGAAAACCTCCTGGAAGAACAACTCTGCTACCTGAATAGCTGTATATGTAGATGTGATCGGAAAGAAGTGAGAAAATTTAGTCAAACGATCTACAACCACATAGAGACAATCTCACTTACGGGCTTTAGGCAAGCCCGGTGATGAAGTCCATCATGAAACACTCCCACACTTCCTTTTCGGGGGATTGGAAATTAATTTGGAAATCTTTACGCAAGGTGTGTGTGCTCTGATTTATTTTCTTTACGACAAAGCGGACTACCTAACATACTGCAATACATCTGATTTAAGGCCTTTCCATGTAAACCTCTCTCGCACCTGTTTATAAGTTTTGAAAAAGCTGGGATGTCCTACCATAGGTGCATCGTGGAAGGCCCTCAAAATGGTGATTTTCATTTCCGATCCTGGAATCAAATAGATCCTCCCCTTGTAAATGATAAGATCATTTACAAGCAATGTCCACCTGTTATCTACGGCTGCTCATCGAAAGCAATCCTGTATGGCCCGTCTGTAACATATTACGCCGCATCGGGTGCCTCGATCTTCCATAATCGATCCTTAGAGGCTTAAGTGGGGGCCATTCGAGGATAAAGCATAGAGCCCACAATGATACGTGTTCCTTTAGAGGAAATATCAAAGAATCATATGATTGGCGGCTTACTCACCCATTTTTGCTTTCTATCATTAAGATCCCGTTGCCCTAGGAAGTGCCTCAAGTTGTTGTGGTCTGTCTTAACCACAAATTTGCTGCCCACCAAATATTGTCTAAATTTGGCCAATGCATGCATAATGGCCAACATCTCCTTATCATATATGCTATATCCCCTCTCTGGACCACAAAGCTTTTGACTCTCAAAAGCAATTAGATGTTTGTCCTGCATAAGGACTGCACCAATTCCCTCACCTGAAGCATCACATTGTAGCTCAAAAGGTTTAGAAAAATCTCGCAAAGCAAGCACCGGGCATGTAGTCATGATTAGTTCAAACATCTCAAAGAAATCCTATGCCTCTGGAGTCCAAACGAAATCCCCTTTCTTGGTCAAGTCTGTGAGTGGTGCGGCATGGTGTGAGTATCCATTAACAAATCTACGGTAGAATCCACACAACCCCAAAAATCCTCTGAGCTGAGTAAGATTCACTGGTGTAGGCCATTCAACAATCACCTTAATCTTTTCAGGATCCATACGTACTCCCTCAGAACTGATGATGTGACCAAGATATAGTAACTCTGTCATCCCTAAGTCACATTTAGACTCCTTTGCATACAAGGATTCTTTCCCCAAAATGCCCAACACTATGTCAAGATGTGTTATATGATCATCCCATGTTTTACTGTATACCAAAATATCATCAAAGAATACCAGTACATACCTCCTCAACTGTGAATGGAAGACCCAGTTCATTGTATACTAAAATGTTGCTAGGGCATTGGTTAATCCAAAGGGCATAACCACAAACTCAAAATGCCCACAATGGCACCTAAATGTTGTCTTCTCAATGTCCTATTCCCTAACCTGAATCTGATGATAGCCAGACCTCAGATCAATTTTGGAAAAGAAATGTGCACCATGTAACTCATCTATTAACTCATCAATTCTAGGGATGGGATATCTGTTCTTTATTGTTCGCTTATTCAAGAGTCTGTAATCAATACACATCCGCAATGTACCATCTTTTTTCTTAACCAACACTATTGAAGATGCAAAAGGAGACTTACTTGGTCTAATATGTCCCATGGCCAACAACTCATTAATTGTCTTTTCAATTTCATCCTTGAGTCACTTGGGATGTTTGTATGGAGTGAGTATGACAGGCTTGGCACCCTCCTCTAACTCGATGATATGCTCAATCCCTCAATCTAGAGGTCTACCTGGAGGAATCTCACTAAACACCTTTGTATGCTTAACCCTTAACTCCTAGATATCAGGATGGTACTCTGGTTTCTGTTGTTCCCCTTGTGTAGGCATAAACACACATTCTTCTGCCCATTCTACCATATCATGTCTTACTAGCCTTGTCATTCTCCTGAAAGAGATCATCCTGAAACTAGAGTCTTGAATTTCCTTAAGAACATGAGTCTTCCCATCAACCTGGAAAGACATCTCCATCTCTCTAAGATCAAGGGTGAATTTCCCAATATCATGTAACCATCTCATGCCAAGAACCATGTCAGTATCACCCATGTTCACCACATAGAAGTTCATCTTGAACTCATAATTGTTCAATCAAATGGGCAAGTCTAAAATTCTCTTCTCACATTTGAGGGTATAGCCATCTGCAACCTTGACCCTTATCCCCTCAAATTCCTCTGTCCTGATGCCTCTCCTATCAACCAAATGAGCATCAATGAAGTTGTGAGTTGCCCCTGTATCAAGAAGAGTGATTATCTTTTTCCTTGCTAGGACCCCACGCATCCTAAATGAACCCTCTTGTTGGATGCTAGTGATGTGTGCATCATGTTTCCTTGTTGCCCCTTCATGTTCCTCTTCACTTTTATACCTTTCTTCCTCCTGCTCTGCTCCTGAGTCTTCAGAATCAGATTGTTGGTCTGATTTTTTTGATTCAGAGTCTTCATAATATGCCCACATTACTCTATTAGCCTTTGCCTTTGGTCTCAAGGGACAATCATGATTGGCATCATAAGGCCCATTATAATAGAAACACAACTTCTTCTTCCTTAATTCATTGAGTGTGTCACGATCCAAGGGTGTTGCTAATTTTCCCTTGAAATCTGGTTTGTTCTTCTTCTTAGAGAAAGATTTATCATCTTGATACAAAGAAGATCCCTTTGATACAAACTTATTCTGTGGTATTGACAGTTCCATACTCCTAGCCTTCCTCATAGCCTCTTGAAGGGTAGGAGGATCAAAGGCTTTAATCCATCCTCTCATAGGCTCCATTAATCCTTCAATAAATAGCACCACCAACCGTCTCTCTAAGATGTTAGGAACCATCACCGCCAAGCTTTGAAAGTCCCCAATGTAGTTCTCCAAACTTCCAACTTACTTGAGTTGGGCCAAATCCCTGAAGAATGATTCTAGATCCTTCCTATCAAAACGTTCCACAAGTCTGTCCACAAACTCCTGATAGGATGTAATCTGATTATGCTGTAGTGTTACCAATCCATGATACCACCATTCGTGTGCTGCTCCTTCCAGGTGCAAAGTGGCGAACTTGATGGCTTCTTCTTCTGTCATGGGTCGAAGAGCCAAGAAGGTATCCAACTTATGAATCCATGACTATGCAGTAATCTTGCCACTACCATCAAACATGGACAATGTGATCTTATTGGTAGCTTGCTTAAGGTCCTTATTCTGATTCTGAGGTCTCCTCTCCTGTCGAGACCTGTAGTAGTCCATCCTTGTTTGTAGAAAATGATCAAAATGCATAAGCTCTTGAGCTTCTGGTGTCAATAGTTGCCATTCATCATGAGCAGCCATGTATGCATCAACAAAGGTAGGCTCCTCAACATCTTCAACATTCTCTTCCACTGCACATTCTTCTCTCAAGAAAGTGGGTCGTGTAGGACTATCTGCAGTGCAAGAAGATGCTCTTTGTACTCTCCTTGATCCCGCTACGCTTCTGTCATCTTCATGATCTTGGGGCTGCCTCCTAGGTAAGTTCAACTGCTGTAGAGTGTTTTCAAGCCACTGAAGTACCCCAGATACCTGCTGTTGACCTTCCCTTAGGCCCCTCAAGGTGTCAAGTACCTCCCTATCACCATCTCTTCCATTTCTAGGAGGACTTCCCTCTCTTCTTTCCTCCATAGATCCTCCAATCTCTTTGTCCCTTGCTGCCATAGCTACTGATAAGGTGTCTTGTGTCTGCTTCCTTTCTTCTCTAGCTGTATATCTCTTGGTCCTGTCACTTTGTTGCATAAATGAAGACAATTTCTGACCCAAAGGATGGCAGGAAACCGCTCTGATACCACTGTAATGAGCCTAGCTCAAAACTAACTAGAATTTTCCCTAATTGGTTGATTGTAATTTCGTCAAACAGTTTATATGCAACCTTGTAACTTGTTGATGTAGTGTTTCAGTTGAAGTAGGTTGATAGTAACGAATGCTATCACTGATTTAAATACCCTTATAATGCCTACAATCTGACCTTCATGCAAATATGCAATTCTTTTTGGATTTTTCATGCAAATATATGGAAACTAGGTATGCAAAGACTAGCTACAGCAAATAGACATTTTTACAAACATTTGCCATGCATCATTTCATTTATAAGTTTATTTGAAAAAGTATCTATCAGCTACTTATATGTCCATTACTATGAATACTTTCAATACAAAGCTAATGACAAATAGCCAAGACTCTTGGCTAATACATTTGAATTAATGCTTAAGTCTGAAGCAGATTGTCACCTACAGCCGTACCCCTATTATGCAAATAAATGGCATACAATAAGCATGAAACAAACAAAAAGAACCTGGTTTGAAGTTGCCTTGCTTCACCAATGAAGAAGCAAGGAGAATTCTGGAAGTTGAAGACCACATGCAGCTGATATGAATTTTTGAAGAAGTTGCCCCTGTTCTGATTGGAAATGTGAAATAAAATAATCCGCTAACCCTCCAAGCCTCCAATAACTTCTAATATGATTAGCATAACCTTGGAAATGAGGCGCACCAATCTCCAAGAGGAATTGACCTGGTTATGAGCTTGGATGAATGAAAAATGCTCCTCCAAAGGCATCCCTATTTACTTCAGACTTGGCTTCAGATTTTCCCAATGTAGATCTGACCTTTCCCTTCAAAGATTCAATGCCACAAGACACTAATCTTCAATGCTAGCCAACTCCTAAATCGAAGTCTTCAAAATTGGCCCTAGGCCACAAATTTCTGCCCTAATGAAGTGACTGAAGTATCACCTCCAATCTGCAATAATTTAGGTGATATTTCACACCCTCAAAATTGCTATCAATGGGAGTTTTTGTTCCCAAAGACAATCTGATTATCTACAGTCCACTTGGCTCCACAAATACTCAAGAAGAATTCACCAATCAACAATTCATCAAATCTGGATGTCCAAATGGTGAGACCTCAAGGCCTATTTATGCATTCCCTCTAGAGGTCGGCCTCAATAAAATAATATTATCCTTTGACTTTCTAGAAGATTCCAGTATATTATAATCTTATTTTCACTTTATGAAATATTAAAATATTATATTATTAAAAAGTGCATCTCAACATCAAATTATAAAATAAGGTTTCCAAAAATAGAAATAATGATGAAATATAATGGAAAACCTTACTTCAATAAAAAAATGAGCCAAGTAATCGCCAAGTGACTGCAAAATGACCCTCT
>VDFB02375302.1:0-21638 GCA_007258455.2 Sequoia sempervirens
GAAAAGGGATATTTCTTTGAATGTTCCTTTGTATACCCAGGACACGTTGTTAAAGTACATAGGAGGTCTACATTCCTACCTTAGGCATTCTATCCTGGTTCTGAACCCTTGTAACTTAGATGAAGTGTCTGTTCAGGCAACACACTTAGAGTCAAGGGGTAAAGGATCTTTTATTGATAATGATGTAAAGAAATCTTCTAAGAATGCAGAGACAGGGAAAGGAAAGAAGGCAGCCACAGTCAAGAAGGATGAGAAACTTTCTTGCACTCATTGTGACAAGGAAGGTCATGATGAAAATCACTGCTGGAAGTTACATCCCGAATTGAAGCCTAAGTGGGCTCAAAGACGTAATCAGAAACAGAAGGGTAAGGACAAATCCACAAATGTTGTTATGGATCTTGGTTCAGATTCAGATGATGAGACTAAGATAACAGCGATGGGTCTAAAAGGTAAAGCCTCTATTTCTGGTGTTTATGTTGCTAGTTGTGCTTCTTCATCTACAGTTAATGATTTCTCTGAAGATGCAAAAAGGAATGAGTTGTTTCATTTAAGGGTTATTGCTAAGAACAGTAAAATTGATGCACTCATAGATAGTGGTTCTCAGGTGAATTTAATTTCAGAAAGTGTTGTAAATAACTTGGGATTAAGAACTACACCACATAAGAAACCTTATCCACTAGGTTGGATTTGTGAAAATGATAAGCTGCATGTAACGAAACAATGCACCTTAAGGTTCACAATCACTAGTAAATTTGCGGATGAAGTTCAGTTTGATGTAGTTCCACTGGATATCTGTGGGATAGTGCTTGGTAGCCCTTATCTTTATGACAGAAAAGCTATTTTCTACAGGGAAAAGAACCATTATCACTTGTTTAAAGATGGCATTCAGTATATTGTACATTCTCACAGGGTTAAGACTGATCAATCTTTTGCAAACACAGGGCAGTTAAAGAGGGTAATTAATGCAAGTAAATAATTAACTCTTATGTCTGTCAGTACAGGTGGTTCTAAACTTGAACTTGGAGTAGCTAACCAGGGTCAGATGTTGCAGGATGCACTTGCAGTACAGCATGAGAAAAGGATGCTTGAAAGCAATGATGAATCCTTGGGTATAAATGTTCCTGTTGTAAAGGATCGAATTGTTGTTGACTTAATTTCTTTCATTTCTGCATTGATGTTCAGCTTGATGCTAGTCAATTTTTGTTAGTTAGTGGCTACGACATTTGATGTAGATGCTTATGGAAGTGATAAAGTTATGTTTCTGTTCAACAACATTGTTGCAGTCTTTATTGTGCTTGTGAGCCAGGTTTTTAGATGTACAGAGGATACAGGACAAGTGGGGAGGCCAAGTCCTCACTTATTGTCAAAGTAAATGTCACTTTTGGAGGTCCAAAAGGTCTTCAGTGGGGAGGCCTGATCCGGTGGACATTTTTTAGTGAAAATTGAAGTGTATTGTTTTTCTCCAAAATCAGCACCATCAGAAAGAGCTCAGCATCCTGATTCCAACGCAACTCGAACGGAGCGAAAAGGAGTCCGTTTGTGCAAGTTATGCCCAGTCAAACCTTGGGTCAAACTGGAATCAGAGGCCGTCTAGGAAGTGAAAAAAATGATGTCGTCAAAAGTTGTCAAAGTCAGCATCATCGGGAAGAGCTCGTCGCAAGCTTTCCAACGCAATTCATTTCGTTGAAATCCGACATCGGAGGCTCAAGATACAGCTGGTCAAAGTTTCAGGTTTGACTTGTGGATTGAAAGTATAGTGATGATGTCATCATCTGTACAGATGACGTCAGCATGAGGTACGGAATCTGATGTGGACAAATCAGAGAATGACATGTGGCATTTGTACAGACCAATCAGGATTAGACACGTGGCATCCGTACGCCACGTCATCAACACAGTCAACGTACGGGTCTGCACAGTCAGCATCCGAGTCAGCATCCCACGTCATCGTCTGCATCAGCACAGTCATCGGCCACGTCGGATTCCAGTCAGCATACAGTCAGCTCCATATCAGCAGGGAGACATGTCAGCACTCAATGCACAATCGGCATCCACGTCATCGTTGCGTCAGAATCCACGTCATCTGGTAGGCGAATCATTCTTCGCCACGTGGCACCTCCTCGGCATGCCACGTGGCGCACGGTTTCTCTCCTCCATCATCGGTGTCGGATCTATTTGTTAATAAAAAGGTTGATTGAACTGCCCGCAAGGGGCTCGACCGCTCATCCTATGCCTTCCTATGCGCACGGGTTACCAACACGCCACACAACGCTCACTAATATTAGTATAGCGGTTGTTTATTTTGTTAAGAGTTTGTTGCAATTTGGTTAAACAAAATGGATGGCCGGGGGTTGGAACCCCGAACCGGCCGGGACCAAAAATAGACTGCCACCGTTAAGCCCTCGCGTGGTATGAAAATGTAAATGGATATCGGTCGGTTATGATAAATTTCAAAAAACTGAATACCTATAATTTGAAAACAAACTCCCTATTTTAAAAATAAAGCAAACAATAATCCTTTTCTAAGGATTAAATGAAACTAAATAAAATCTCCAAAGCCCGAGAATGAATAATTGTAAGGGTTCAAATTAATTTAGGAGATTTTTATATAAATCAAGGGATATTTTAATGATTTTTATGTAAAAAAAGGGAAGATTTGAAGATTTTTGGAGAGATAAGGAATATTTTGTAAATCAATTGGTTAGTAACCAAATTGAGAAAATTTTATGTATAAAAAGGGGTGGAAGGTGAGAGTAGGCATCAAGTTTTTTTTTCAGGTGATGAAGTCCTGATGCTGAAGTGACGGAAGAGGAGTCTTGTTGAAGAGTTTTCAAATCATTCTTGCATATCAGAGCATCGTTACTCTGCCGAATTGCTTGAAGAATGGTGGTGCTATTGTAATCGATTTTGGAGTTAATCGGATCGGTCTCTCTGTTGGAGTAGACCCGGAGACGTAGTCACTTTCGTGACGAACTCCGTTATCAAGTGTTGTTTGCACTTCTCTTCTTCTCTCTCTTTCTGTCTCTCATTTCTTTTCATTCTGTTATAATCACCTTGATTACATTCTTTATGTTATTTCCTTAAGTTAATTTCATTTTAATAAACTTGAAATAATCATTGTAAAAGCATTGTAAAAGTTTAAACATTTAAACTGCAATCTAGTCTAGATCCTATATAGATCATACATGGCTAGGCATTACATCTTTGGTATCAAAGTGCAGGTTTACAACTCTGGGTAATCTAGGTTAATTGTTTCCATTAGGTTAACCTTTGTGCTTAACTCTTGATCTCACATGTTCCCCTCTAATGATGCGCAAGAACATGCCTTGGGGTCGAGGATGTTGACATGGAAGAGGCTGTGGTGGTTCTTGTAGAGCCAACCATGAAAGTACTCTATCACAAATTTCCCATAAATCAGAATGTGAGGAACAATAGGGATCTCAAAATCATCGGGAAGGAGGAGGGCTGAATCCAAAACAATTGAGAATAGATGGATTGTAGTTACTAGAGTTGTTAAAGGAGGCACTAGGCTGCTTAGGCTCGAGGTAGGATGGGGAACAACGTGTGGAGAGAGAAAGGGAGAGATCTCCGAGCAGGATCAGAGAAGCAAAGTAGGATACCATAGTAGTGGGTCACATTAGAGACCTATTGAGAGGATGACCTCCCATATTGGACAGTACTGGTGGAGAAATAGAGGCTGAAACTTAGTTAATTGATTTGGATCATGTTTTCCCTATGCACCCTTATGCTAGTAATACTAGGGCTAGGTGCATCATCATGCACCTCAGAGGCTTTGCATCTACATGGTGGTGATTACAAGAGCATAAATTGCACCTAGACATTAGTTTAGTGACCTGGGAGTTAATCATGGAGATGTTCAGGGCCCGTTTCTTGTCAGAACATTAAAGACAACGTTGAGTGGATGAGTTCCATGAGCTAAGACAAATGGAAATGACTATAGAATAGTACGATCACTAGTTCTATGAACTTAAGCAATATGTTGGGATTGGTAGCAATGAGGGTATGCTAGTCCATCAATTTATTAGGGGTTTGAATTCCTGCATCAGTGGAGGAGTCCAAGTCTTCAAGCTAAAGACTATGGAGGTGGTTGTCGAGAAGACCCACTTAGTGGAGGAAAACTTAGCTATGGAACTTGGGGGTCATACAAGTGATTAGATTGGCAATGCACATTCATCTGGTTTTGGTTCTCAAGGTGGTCTGACTTTAGCTGCAGGATCCTCGAAGAATAAACAGGGGCCTACTAAGGGTGAATGACAACAGCGACACCCTGAGTCAAAACATAAGAATTTGCAATCTCATCATGGTGATGGTAGTTCTCACTTTAGGAAGAACCAGAACTAGTGGCATAACAAGTGCAATGATTCTAAGCAATGTGCATAGAGCACCTAGACCGTGGCTAGTGGAGGCAATGTTCGACAGTCTAATGCATCTCCTAGCGATAGAGGTTTTGACAAAGGAATAGGTTGTTTCTCTTGCAGCCAACATGGCCATATTGCAAGACAATTTCTGCAAAGGATCTCTTCAGGTTTCCTTCAAAGGAAAGCTTCTTTTGAGCGAACAATGGGTGATGTGGGCAGGTCTCACTGAGCATTCACTGCAATTGATAACTGTCAGGCTGGGCACCAGAGTGTAGTTTTAGAGCCTACTGGTAGAGGATGAGTAGTTGATTTGGGAGCCTATGGGTGAGCTCGAGAGGGTCCAATTGGGACCTAACTCCGAGTCTTTGTCATCATGGGAGGATGTATCCTACATTAGAGAGTTATTATCCCTTTTTTGTTTTCTAGCTTCTAGGAGCAAGCCTCGTTCTAGGGGGAGGATGTAATGCCTCTTGTGTTACTATTACTTTTATGATACCGTTTGGATACTATTTATGTTTGATGCATACTTGAGACTATGTTGGTGACTCTTTCACCATGTTGTTTGGTTGGTCGATAGTTATCCTTATTTGACTTGGTTGTTTATGACACTACTACATTTGATATGTGGACATGTGTGTTGAATGTTATGCTTATGTAGTTGTTTACTTATTGTTTAATGATGATGTTGTTTAGAATATGGTTATTGTTTGAGGTTCAAGCGACAGGTATGGTGTTGAATTGCTCATCCATGTGTGCCCTACCACATTGCAATTCTCTCTCATGATGTGTTTGGCATTGAATATATATGTTGTTTCAACACTTGGTTTTATGCAGAACTGTAGGTACTGGGCACCGACTCCACCTGCACCGTCTTGTTTGAGTGTGCTCAACATACCTAATGGATATGATGTGGTTTAGGGATTTCACAAGAAAGCATCCTCATCTGTGTCTGTCATCCCATCAATGTTTGATGATATTGTCCATCAGTATTCCATTTTGTTTTATGTTGTTCGTTTTAAGTGTTAATTTTTAATGTATTAACTATTGATTTTGATGTCTTATCATTATAATTAATTAGTTAATTTAATTTAATGATGGTTACTATTATTGTTGAAATTAATTTAATTATGCATTAAATTTAATTAGTAAAGTGATTACCAATAATTTAATTAAATATTAAATTAGTTTGAAATTTTTTAATTATGTTTGTAGATTTAAAAGAATATTATTTTAATAGTTAATATTTAATTTTCTTAATTATAAATAGAATAATAATATTTTAATTGCAACATTGGTAAATTTTAAATTAGCAATTGAATAATATTATTTATTTAATTGTTAATATGGATTTATTCAAAAATAAATATTTTGTTGAATACTATTTTTGAAAACCACAAATTTTAAAATATATGTGTGTGTGTGTGTGTGTGTGTGTGTGTGTGTGTATAGATTTATAAAGAATTCTCATGACCGAAATGGTTGATTTAATTTAAATGATGAGATATCATGTCTACCTAATAAAGCATTAAAACATAGGTGAAATTAATTAAAACTTTTGAAAACTATTAAATTTAAAAGCTTAGTGGAGTTAGGTGTATGATTTTTCTAAACACAAAGATTTTCCTCCAGGTGGAAACTCAGGCAAAAAAGGTAATTATCGATTGTTGAAATTAAAATTTGTGAATTTTCTAACTGTCTCCTTTAGCTATCGAAAAAATATAAAAAATTTCATTGATTTATTTTTGGCAAATTTTTGGGTAAAAAGGATCATTTGAGAATTGTTGTAAAAACAGCAAAAAAAATGGAAGGAAACAAATATTTTTATGGTGAATTGTGCGAACATAAAAATTGGTTATAAATTGTTTTCTTTGTTCATTTGCTTCATACAGTTCTTATTTTTCAGATCTTATCGTTCTAGAGGGTTGGGGAGTATGGAATTATCAGAGTTTAAAGTTCGCAATTATAGAGTTCCCGTTAAGGTAAAATCTTGGGAGGAACCCTTCTTGGCTAGCATTGACAAGGAGGAGTTCCAAAAGGTATTCAAAGTTAAGTGCAAATCTGTTTTAAATTGCATTAAGGTTATCATTGGAGAGGATATTTTACACACAAAGCTGCAAAGGTTAATTTTCCCTATTAATTTTCTCTCCATTTTCTTATCAAATATATTGGACTTGGTCCAAAATTTTGATGTTTTGAGGATTATCACTAAGAAGTTTGTTGTTAGTGAATATTTGGAAAATTATGCTATGCTAAATAGTGTTCAACAGTATAATTTCATGTTGGGAGATTGTTTGATTGGTGGTTTATTTCCACAACACCTCTTGTTCCACAAGAAGAGGTATGCATAGATTTTTCAAGGAATGTTATTATCCACAATGCATGATACATCAGTGCATCTATATCAAGTTCTCAACAAATATAGGCCAACTATTTCTATGGAGGATATTGATGAATTCAAAAGAAAGTTTCATGCAATTTCTTTTTGGGAAGCCATGTTTGTATTCATGATTTGCAACTTTCAGCCACTTCACAAGGTGATGAAAGGAAGTTTTGTTACCATTATGTACCTGATATTAACAAAATAGTCCTATCTTATGATCATCAACATAAAGGAAGGCATGTAGACATAGAAGAAAGTTTAGTTAATGGCTTTCAAAGAGCTAGGAGCAAATCTGCATCTATTTAGCAGTGTTCATGTTAAAGCATTATATGTGTAATGGGCTAAGTTTTTGTAATAAGGGATAGTGATATATACATAGTTTGTATATTTTGATTGGGTATTTTGGGCATCAAATGGGAATGATTGAATTTATTTTCAAATTCATTTATCTTGTTCATTTGAATCGAGAAGGAATTAATGTTTTTTAAAAGTCTAGATGACCATTCTGGTCTATATGTTGAATTGTACAAACTATTACTCGAACTATGACTGGGGGTTTTCTTACTGGCTCTTTCCCACCAGTATGTCCACTTGAACTAGAAATATGTAAATAAGAATATCATAAATAAAATTATAAGCCACTTACCACTTTTGATCAAAAAAAAAAAAGGTGGAATTTTTTGCAGCTGAGAGGATTTGAAAATAACTCAACTATCCCTCTCTAATTCCAAATATTGAATCCAGGTTAGATTATTTTTTCTCTTGTTTATTTTTTTTAATGATGTTGTAGGTAATCAACCTCACTTTCATTTGTTGAAATTGAATGTGTTGATTTGAGTGAAATGAAAATATATAAACATGACTTGGTAATTTCATTGTGTTTGGCTGAATAACCATTGGTTCATAAATTAGTTAAAATTATTTTCAAACTTTACTTTGGAGTTCCCTTTTTCTTACACGCTTTTCTCTGATAAGCCACTGGTAGCTATGGATTTTGATTAAATTTTATTGAGTTTTCTTGCCATCGATAGTTTAAGCTATTTCACCAGCCATAGAAATCAGTTTGGCTTTTGCTCCCATCATCAACGAAATTCATGTAAATACATATATTTACAAAGGAGTCTTAAAATCAAGTTTTCCATTGTTGTTGAAGTGCTATCTACATCTACCTTCACTCTCTCCCTCTAGCATGTTGCATAGCAGCACGTAGTCTGCTGGGTGTAGTCTTGATGGTTGCCACTGTTTATAAGCCTCATTATATAGATATATATATATGTGTGTGTGTGTGTGTATGTATGTATTTATGTATATATAATATAGTGTGTAAAATATATATCTATAAATATATAAACATACATATATATATATATGTATATGTATATGTATACATATATAATACAGTGTGTCAAAAAAAAAATTGTGGGATAATTTGTTAGTTGTAGTTGTATTGTGGGGTTTACATGGCAGGGCATTACATCTTTGGTATCAAAGCGCAGGTTTACAACTCTAAGTAATCTAGGTTAATTGTTCCCATTAGGTTAACCTTTGTGCTTAAATCTTGATCTCACATGTTCCCCTCTAATGATGCACAGGAACATGCCTTGGGGTAGAGGACATGGACATGGAAGAGGCCGAGGTGGTGCCTGTAGAGCCAACCATGAAAGTACTCTATCACAAAGTTCCCATGAATCATAACGTGAGGAACAATAGGGGTCTCAAAATCATCCAGAAGGAGGAGGTCTAAATCTGGAACAATTGGGAATAGATGGATTATAGTTACGACTATTGTTAGAGGAGGCACTAGGCTGGTTAGGCCCTAGGTAAGCAAGGGAACAACTTGTGGAGAGAGAAAGGGAGAGATCTTTCAGAGGGATCATAGCAGCAAAGTTGAATACCGTAGTAGTGGGTCACATGAGAGACCTATTGAGAGCACGACCTCCCATATTTGACAGTACTAGTGGAGGACTAGAGGCTGAAACTTGGTTAATTGATTTGGATCATGTTTTCCCTATGCATCCTTATGCTAGTAATACTAGGGCTAGGTGCACCATCATGCACCTCAGAGGCTTCGTATCTATATGGTGGTGATTAGAAGAGAAAAAATTGTACCTAGAAATTAGTTTAGTGATCTGGGAGTCATTCATGGAGATGTTTAGGGCTCGTTTCCGGTTCGAACATTGGAGACAACACTGAGTGGACAAGTTCCATGAGCTAATACAAATGGCAATGATTGTAGAAGAGTACGAGCACTACTTCTATGAACTTAAGCAATATGTTGGGATTGGTAATGATGAGGGTATGCTAGTCCATCACTTTATTAGGGGCTTGAATTCCCACATCAGTGGAGAATTCCAAGTCTTCAAGCTAAAGACCATGGAGGTGGCTTTGGAGAAGGCCCGCTTAGTGGAGGAAAACTTGGCTATGGCACTTGGTGGTCATACAAGTGATTAGATTGGTAGTGCACCTTTATTTGCTTTTGGTTCTCAAGGTGGTCTAACTTTAGCTGCGGGATCCTTGAAGAATAAACAGGGGCCCACTAAGGGTGAATGACAATAGCGACACCCTGAGTCTAAACATAAGAATTTGCAATATCATCATGGTGATGGTAGTTCTCACTCCAAGAAGAACTAGAATTGGTGGGATAACAAGTGAAACCATTTTGAGCAATGTGTATAGAGCACCCAGACCATGGCTAGCAGAGGCAATGTTCAGTAGTCCAATTTACCTCCTGGTGATAGAGGTTTCAACTGAGTCATATGTTGTTTCTCTTGTAGCTAACATGGCTATATTGCAAGACAATTTTTGCAGAGGAACTCTTCAGGTTTTCGTCAAAGATTGACTACTTTTGAGTGGACAATGGGTGATGCAGGTAGGTCTCACTGAGTATTTGTCGCGGCTGATAACTGCCACGCTGGGCATCCAAGTGACATTGTAGAGCCTACCAGTAGAGGATGAGCATTTGACTTGGGAGCCCGTGGGTGAGCCTAAGAGGGTCCAATTGGGACCTAACGCTGAGTCTTTGGCGTCATGGGAAGATGCATCCTACACTAGAGAGTTATTTTGCCATTTTTTTTTGGCTTCCAGGAGCCAGCCTCATTCTAGGGGGGAGGATGTAGTGCCTCTTGTGTTACTGTTACTTGTATGATACTGTTTGGATACTATTTATGTTTGATGCATACTTGAGACTAATTTGGTGACTCTTTCACCATGTTGTTTGGTTGGTCAATAGTTCTAGTTATTGGTCTTCGTTGTTTATGACACTACTACTTTTGATATGTGGACATGTGTGTTGAATGTTATGCTTATGCAATTGTTTACTTATCATTTAATGACGATGTTGTTTAGAATATGGTTATTGTTTGAGGTTCAGGTGAGAGGTATGGTGTTGTATTGCTCATATGTGTGTGCCCTACCACACTACAATTCTCTCTCATGATGTGTTTGGCATTGAATATATATGTTGTTTCGACACTGCAGGTACTGGGCACCGACTCCACCTGCACCATCAAGTTTGAGTGTGCCCAACATACCTAATGGATATGATGTATTTTATGGATTTCACAAGAAAGCATCCTTATCTGTGTCCATCATCTCGTCATTGTTTGACGATGTTGTCCATCAGTATTCCATTTTTTTTGGTATCATTTTTTTTATGTTGTTCATTTTAAGTGTTAATTTTTAATGTATTAATTCTTGATTTTGATGTGTTATCATTATAATTAATTAGTTAATTTAGTTTAATGATGGTTACTATTATTCTTGAAATTAATTTAATTAAATATTAAATTAGTTTAAAAATTTTAAATTATATTTGTAGATTTAAAAGAATATTATTTTAATTGTTGATATTTAATTTTCTTAATTATAAATGGAATAATAATATTTTAATTACAACATTGGTAAATTTTAAATTAGCAATTAAATAATATTGTTTATTTAATTGTTAATATGGATTTATTCAAAAATAAATATTTTGTTGAATATTATTTTTGAAAACCATAAATTTTAAAATATATATATATATATATATATGTATATATTTAAAAAGAATTCTCATGACCGAAATGGTTGATTTAATTCAAATGATGTCATATCATGTCTACCTAATAAAGTATTAAAACAAAGGTGAAATTAATTACAGCTATTGAAAACTATTAAATTTAAAAGCTTAGTGGAGTTAGGTGGATGATTTTTCTAAACACAAAGATTTTCCTCCAAGTGGAAACTCAAGTGAAAAAGGTAATTTTCGAGTGTTGAAATTAAAATTTGTGAATTTTCCACCTCTCTCCTTTGGCTATCAAAAAACTATAAAAAAATTCGTTGATTTATTTTTGACAGATTTTTGGGTAAAAACGATCATTTGAGAATTGTTGCAAAAATAGCAAAAAAAATGGAAGGAAACAAATATTTTTATGGTGAATTGTGTGAATGTGAAAATTGGTTATAAACTATTTGCTTTGTTCATTTGCTTCATACAGTTCTTGTTTTTCAGATCTTATCATTCTAGAGGCTTAGGGGGTATGAAATTATCAGAGTTTAAAGTTCACAATTACAGAGTTCCCATTAAGGTAAAATCTTGGGAGGAACCCTTCTCAGCTAGCATTGACAAGGAGGAGTTGCAAAATGTATTCAAAGTTAAGTGAAAATCTGTTTTAAATTGCATTAAGGTTATCATTCGAGAGGATATTTTACACATGGAGCTGCAAAGGTTAATTTTCCCTACTAATTTTCTCTCTGTTTTCTTATCAAATATATTGGACCTGGTCCAAAATTTTGATGTTTTGAGGATTATCGCTAAGAAGTTTGTTGTTAGTGCATATTTGAAAAATGATGCTCTACTAAATAGTGTTTAGTAGTGTGATTTCATGTTGGTAGATGGTTTGATTACTGGTTTATTTCCATGACACCTCTTGTTCCACAAGAAGAGGTATGTTGAGATTTTTCAAGGCATGTTATTATCCACAATGCATGATACATCAATGCACCTATATCAAGTTCTCGACAAATATAGGTCAGCTATTTCTATGGAGGAGATTGATTATTTCAAAAGAAAGTTTCATGCAATTTCTTTTTTGAGAAGCCATGTTTGTATTCATGATTTGCAACTTCCAGCCACTTTAGAAGCTACTGAAAGGAAGTTTTGTTACCGTTATGTACCTGATATTATCAAAATAGTCCCATCTTATGATTGTCAACATAAAGGAAAGCATGTTGACACAGAAGAAACTTTAGTTAATGGCTTTCAAAGAGCTAAAAGCAAATTTGCATCTATTTAGCAGTGTTCATGTTAAAGCATTATATGTGTAATGGGCTAAGTTTTTGTAATAAGGGATAGTGATATATACATAGTTTGTATATTCTGATTGGGTATTTTGGGCATCAAATGGGAACAATCAAATGTATTGTCACATTCATTTATCTAGTTCAGTCAAATTGAAAAGGAATTAATGTTTTGTAAAAGTCTAGATGACCATTTTGGTCTATATGTTGAATTGTAAAAACTTTTACTTAGACTATGGTTGGGGGTTTTCTTACTGGATCTTTCCCACCAATATGTCTGCCTAAACCTAAAATATGTAAGTAAAATTATTATAAATAAAATTATAAGTGGCTTACCACTTTTGATAAAAAAAAAGGTGGAAGTTTTTGCAGCTGAGAGGATTTGGAAGTAACTCAACTCTCCCTCTCTAATTTCAAATATTGAATCTAGGTTAGATTCATTTTTCTCTTGTTTATTATGTTTAATTATGTTGTAGGTAATCACCCTGACTTTCATTTTCTAAAATTGAATGTGTTGATTTGAGTGAAATGAAAATATATAAACATGACTTGGTAATTTCATTGTGTTTGGGTGAATAACCATTGGTTTAAAAAGCTAGTTAAAATTTGTTTTCAAACTTGACTTTGGAGTTCCCTTTTTGGTTATACAATTTTCTCCACTAAGCTAGGGCTAGTTGTGGATTTTGATTGCCTTTTATTGATTTTTCTTTCCACTAATAGTTTAAGATGTTTAACCAGCCATAGAACTCAAATTTTTTTTAGCTCCAGTCATCAAATAAATTCATGTAAATCCATATATTTAGAAAGGATTCTTCAATTCAAGTTTTCCATTGCGATTAAAGTGCTAGCCACACCCCCTCCATTCTCTCCCTCAGGTATCTACTGGGCGCAACCCTGATGGCCATCGCTGCTTATAAGCCTCACTATACATGCATACATACATATATATATATATGTATATATGTATGTATTTATAATATTGTGTAATATATATATATGTATGTATGTATATATATAATATAGTGTGTAATATATATATATATATATATATATAATATAGCATGTCAAAAATAAAAGAAAATTTGTGTGATAATTTGTTAGTTGTAGTTTTCTTGTGGGGTTTGCGTGGCAGGGCATTACATCTTTGGTATCGGAGGACAGGTTTACAACTTTGGGTACTCTAAGTTAGTTGTGCCCATTAGGTTAACCTTTGCGCTTAACTTTTGATCTCACATGTTCCCCTCTATTGATGCACATGAACATGCCTCTAGGTAGAGGACGTGGCCATGGAAGAGGCCAAGGTGGTGGACATAGAGACAACCATGAAAGTACTCCATGACAAAGTTCCCACAAATTAGAATGTGGGGAACAATAGGGATCTCAAAATCATCTAGAAGGAGGAACAAATCTGGAACAACTGGGAATAGATGGATTGTAGTTATGACAGTTGTTTGAGGAGGCATTGGGCTGCTTAGGCCCTAGGAAAGATGGGGAACAATGTGTGTAGAGAGAAAGGGAGAGATATATGAGAAGGATCATAGCAGTAGAGCAAGATACCATAGTAGCAAGTCACATGAGAGATCTATTGAGAGAACAACCTCCCACATTCAACAGTACTAGTGGAGGATTGGAGGCTGAAACTTTGTTAATTGATTTGGATTGTGTTTTCACAATGGATCCTTACAGCAGTAATACTAGGGCTAGGTGTGCCATCATGCACCTTAGAGGCTTCACATCTACATGGTGGTGATTAGAAGAGTAGAAATTGCACCTAAACATTGGTTTAGTGACCTAGGAGATATTCATGGAGCAGTTCAGGGCTCATTTCCTGTTAGAACATTAGAGACTGTTTCGAACAAATGAGTTCCACAAACTAAAATAGATCACAATGTCTGTAGAATAGTACGATTGTTGGTTCTATGAACTTAAGCAATATGCTGGGATCAGTAACAATGAGGGTACATGCTAGTCCATTACTTTATCAAGGGCTTGAATGCCCGCATCAGTGGAGGATTCCAAGTCTTTGAGCCAAAGACTATGGAGGTGGCTATGGAGGAGGCCTACTTAGTGGAGGAAAACTTGGTTGTGGCACTTGGGGGTCATATAGGTGTTCAGATTGATAGTGCACATTCATATAGTTTTGGCTCTCAAGGTGATCTGACTTTATTTACGAGGTCCTTGAAGAATCAACAGGCATCCGCTAAGGGTGAATGACAACAAAAACACCCTAAGTATAAACATAAGAATTCACAATCTCATCATGGTGATGGTAGTTCACACTCTAGGAAGATCTAGAACTAGTGGCATAACAAGCACAACCATTCTGAGCAGCTTGCACAGCGAACCTAGACCATAGCTAGCGGAGGTAGTGTTCAACAGTCCAATGCACCTCCTAGTGATAGAGGTTTTGGCCAAGGCATAGGTTGTTTCTCTTGCAGCTAACATGGCCATATTGTGAGAAAATTTCCATAGATGAACTCTTCAAGCTTCAATCAAAGGCCATTGCTTCTAAGCCAATAGTGGGTGACACAGGCAAGTCTCACCAAGTATTTGCTATGGTTGATAACTGCAAGGGTGGGCACTAGAGTGCAGTTATAGAGGATACCAATAGAGGACAAGGAGTTGACTTAGGAGCGTGTGGGTGAGCCCAAGAGGGTCCAATAGGGACCTGACACTGAGTCTTTAGCATCATGGGAGGATGCATCCTACATTAGAGAGTTATTTTCCCTTTTTATTTTCTAGCTTCGAAGAGTAATCCTTGTTCTAGAGGGGAGGATGTAGTGCCTCTCATGTTACTATTAATTTTATGATACTATTTGGATACTCTTTATATTTGATGCATACTTGAGACTATATTGGTGACTGTTTCACTATGTTGTTTGGTTGGTCAATAGTTCTGCTTATTGGACTTGGTTGTCTATGATACTACTACAATTGATATGTGGACATGTGTGTTGAATGTCATGCTTATGCAGGTGTTTACTTATCGTTTAATGATGTTGTTGTTTAGAATATGGTTATTGTTTAAGGTTTAGGTGAGAGGGACGGTGTTGCATTGCTCATATGTGAGTGCCCTGCCACACTACAATTCTCTCTCACAATGTGTTTGGCATTGAATATATATGTTGTTTCAACACTTGGTTTTATGCAGGACTGCAGGTACTTGGCACTGACTCCACCCGCATCGAGGGGTCTAAGTGTGCCCAACATACCCAATGGATATGATGCGGTTTAGGGATTTGACAAGAAAGCATCCATGTCCATGTCCATCATCTTGTTGTTGTTTGACGATGTTGTTCGTCAGTATTTCATTTTGTTTGGTATTGTTTTGTTTTATGTCATTCATTTTAAGTGTTAATTTTTAATGTGTTAATTGTTGATTCTGATGTGTTATCATTATTGTTAATTAGTTAATTTAATTTAATGATGGTTATTATTATTTTTGAAATTAATTTAATTAAGCATTAAATTTAATTAGTAAAGTGATTACCAAGAATTTAGTTAAATATTAAATTATTTTGAAAATTTTAAATTATGTTTGTAGATTTAAAAGAATATTATTTTAATTGTTGATATTTAATTTTCTTAATTATAAATTGAATAATAATATTTTAATTGCAACATTGGTAAATTTTAAATTAGGAGTTAAATAATATTGGTTATTTAATTGTTCATATGGATTTATTCAAAAATAAATATTTTGTTCAATACTATTTTTATCGAAATGGTTGATTTAATTTAAATGATGTGATATCATGTCTACCTGATAAAGCATTAGAACATAGGTGAAATTAACTACAACTATTGAAAACTAATAAATTTAAAAGCTTAGTGGAGTTAGGTGGATGCTTTTTCTAAAGGAAAAGATTTTCCTCTAGGTGGAAACTTAGGTGAAAAAGGTAATTGTCGGGTGTTGAAATTGAAATTTGTGAATTTGCCACATGTCTCCTTTGGCTATTGAAAAGTGATAAAAAAATTCCTCAATTTATTTTTGGGGGATTTTTGGGTGAAAAGGATCATTTGATAATTGTTGCAAAAATAGGAAAAAAAAGCAGAAGGAAACAAATATTTTTAACGTGAATTGTGTGCTGGTAAAAAGGTGGAAGCTTTTGCAGCCGAGAGGATTTAGAAATAACTCAACTCTCCCTCTCCAATATAAAATATCGAATCCAAGTTAGATTATTTTTTCTCTTATTTATTTTGTTTAATGATGTTGCGGGTAATCACCCTCCCTTTCATTTGCTGAAATTGAATGTGTTGATTTGAGTGAAATGAAAATATATAAACATGACTTGGTAATTTCATTATGTTTGGGTGAATAAATGCTAGTTTAGAAAGTTAGTTCAAATTTATTTTCAAACTTGACTTTGGAGTTTCCTTTTTTGTTATGCGTGTTTCTCCACTAAGCCATCAATAGCTATGGATTTTGTTTGCTTTTTATTAAATTTTCTTGCCACCAATAGTTTAAGCTATTTCACTAGCCATAGAACTCAGTTTGGCTTTTTCTCCAATCATCAACAAAATTCATGTAAATCCATATAATTAAAAAGGAGTCTTCAGTTCAAGTTTCCCATTGTTGCTGAAGTGCTAGCTACACCCCCCTCCATTCTCACCCTCTTGTATGCTATGTAGCAACACCAAGTCTACGAGGCACAACCCTGATGGTTGTCACTGCTTATAAGCCTAATTATATATATATATAGATATATTATGTATATGTATAATATAGTGTGTAAAATATATATATATAGTACAATATGTCAAAATAAAAAAATAAAAAAAATTGTGCAGTAATTTGTTAGTTGTAGTTGTCTTGTGGGGTTTGTGTGGTAGGGTGTTACACATGTTGTCCTAGTTTTGTAGTACACTTGTCGTACTTTAGCACTAGGCTTCTGTCTCAAAAATTTGGGTTGGAGGACTTTTTATCAAACCATCGTTTGACTATCTGCTGGCACCCAATCATGGCATCTTTTTTTTTCACCTATTTTCTTCAAGATTCAAGTGTTCCACCAATCTCACTTCCATCCTGCTAATTTCTTCAATTTCCAAGGCCTTTAAAAGTTGTAATGTCATAATTTCTATAGAAATAGGTAAACTACCTCCTTTCCATGCACTAATTCATAATGCAAGGCCTTCAAGATTTGTTTTGGCATAATTTTCTCAGCCGATAGAATGACTCCCAGGTGCTTGTGCCATTCCTTTTGGCATTCTAACCCAATGCACTTAATTATCATAATCAAGTTCTTGTTGGTCAATTCTTCCAATGCATTTCCTTATGGGTAATAATTTTATGAAGCCTTGAGGTAGACGTCATGCTTGAGAGTAAATTCCTACATCCCAAAAGCCAAAAAATCTTGTACATTATTAGATATGATAGTTTTTGGCCAACCAAACCTTACTACTAGCTCCTTAAGAAAATTGACAATTTCAATTTGTGTAGCATTTTTTAGAACAATAGCTTCTATCCATCTTGTGAAATAATTGGTTGCCATAAGTATCTACTTATGGAAAGCACTAGAGATAGGATTTGTCATCTTGATAAAATCCAATCCCTATTAAGCAAAGGGTACTTAAGTTACGATCGGGCTCAGTGGCATGGTGGAGTTCTTCTGCTTAACAATGAAATATTGGCATTGAGTATATTTTTGCATCATGTGGTGCACCTCAAAAAACATGGAAGGATAGTAATATCCTATCTACATTATCTTTAGAGTAAAGCTTTTGTGGAGAAATTTCCGCACTTGGGCCTACTATGGAATTCATTTAAAAATCTTTCCACCTGTGGCTTATCTAAGCAACAAAGTAGAATGCCATCATAATTTATTTTTAAAAAAATACCCTCAATTAGTATATACTTGGTGCCTTACAGTTTCTAGTAGCATATTTTGTAAGGTAGAATGTTTGTTGGGTATTGCCCCTTTTGCATATATTGCATTTGATCCATCACCCACAACCCGTTAGACTCAAACTGATTTGTATAGGCCTAATCAGTTTCTTCCTCTACCATGGAGCTTATTCTTGCACAAGGTATTCACAAAGACCTATTCCCTTAACTAACTTGGTCAGTCGAATCTCTACATCGTATTCTAGGATCTTGGTAATCTAGTTGGCCCTCTTTTTAGTTATTTCTCCTTAGATGATATACTCCCGAACACTAGGATGGGAAATGAGGATGGTGATTCTATTGGCTGATAGTAGGTGTTATAATTTTTAAGGCTTTTAACATTAGAAAAAGCTTGTTTCTCAACTAAATTGTACCTGGCCTCATATCCTTTGAGATTCCTAGAGGGCAATGTGATGGGATTCTCCCTACTATTGAATTTGTCTTTCTAAGCAAGCACCAAAGCTATGTTGTGTTGGATGCTATAGATGTAGAGCATGAAATCTTTGGAGAATTTTTGGTTAGCTAACACTAGGGCCATGGAGATGGTTGTCTTTATTTGCTCAAAATTTTTCTTGCCTTTGAGATTCCATTTGAACACTAGATTCTTCTTTAACATCAACGTGATAGGTCTTGCAATGCCTATGAAGTCTAAAATGAACTAGTTGATGAAAGTAATCTTCCCCAAAAGGACTATAGCCCCTTCTAGTTGACTAGCAGTGATTTCTCTATTATAGATTTTACCCTTTTGGGATCTATAGCTATTCCTTCCTTTGATACTACAAAACTAGCTAGCTTGCCTTCGGGCACTTCGAAAACACATTTCTTGGGATTTGAGGAAATCCCAAACTATTGGCATTTTGGGAAGACCTTTTCTAGATGATCAAAGTGATCATCCTTTGATTTTGAAAAAAATTGTTAGGCCATCTAGATATATTAAGATAATTTAATTAATCAACCCCTTGAAATCTATATCCATTGCTCATTGAAAGGTCACACCAACATTGGAGAGCCTGAAGGGCATTTTTGAGTATGTGAAAGTTCCCCATTTGGTAGTGAACATTGTTATATGTTGGTCTTATTACTTTAAATAGATTTGGTTATAACTTTTAAAAACATTGAGCAAAGAGAACATCTATGATCTAGCCAGGGTCTGGAGAATCTTCTCCATTAAGGGAAAAGGATAGTGATCTTTGAGTGAATCTTTGCTCAAATCCCTAAAATCCATGTAGAGATGAATATCACCATTCCTTTTTTGCATTGGTATAATATTAGACACCCAGGTGGAATGTTTGATTGGGTATATGATCCTTGATTTGATTAATTTTGTGAGCTCTTGTGCCATCAACGCTTTGATTTTTTCATTGACTAACCTTTATTTTTGTCAGATAGGCTTTGTGCCTTTGGCCAAGTTAATAGTATGTTAGATTATGCCTGGATCGTATCCTCTTAGATCATCATCGGTCCAATATATGACCCTATCATATCTAGAACATAACCCTTTTAGTCTCTCTTTATCCTTCTCTGGAATGTCTCTTCTAACTTTTAACCTTCTATCATTTTTGACATCAAGATCTTCATAATATTTCTCATCACTAGTGAATATTTGTTTGCTATTTATTGCGTCCTAGTAAAAAATATTTTCAAGAGAAATCAAACCCCAAGGGAGATTACAACCTTTTAATTAGATTACTTGCTCTTTCATATCTCTTCTAGCTTTAGACTATGAATCATCAAAAGTCTTTCCTAATTTTTGTAAAAAAGTGTCAATCTAAACATCATCCTCAAAAACTTGCCAATTCTAATCATTGTTGAGAATTGACGGTTAGATGATGATTTGCATTGCATTCTACTTCCTTCCTAATTCAAAAATTGGCTCAAATTATGAACCAATAGAAGCCATTTGATCAACAATATTATTTTGGGACCGTGGGATAATGTGCATATTAAAAGCTTCAAAGCTCTCGATCAGATCCTATGCATTGTGTCTATAAGACTTCATTCTTACATTTTTGGAAAATGCTTGCACATGAACTTGGCTTACAACCAACTCTAAATCACCAAATTCTTGTACTCTCTTCACACCCATTCATTCTATGAGAAAAAAACATGGGAAATAAAAATGGAAAGCTTTAAGGGTCTCTGATCAAGTGAGGGATACCAATAAAACACTTGCTTCAAAATTTGCCTTGCATTTGGTGTCATCAAAGTATAACATCCATAGAATATTGTCTCCCAAACCACTAGGCTCTTCCTATTCTTTTACCAATTTTGGGAAGACTTGGTCATTGTTGAACATCACATAGGTGCCTAATCCAATAGCATGGGAGTTTTTGAATGATTCAACGTCAATAAATTGGTTGAGGAGGACCTCCTCTTTGGGGTTATGATTACTTATGTCCTCATCTTCTAACATCTCTACACATTATGTCTTCCTTTTTGAGAAGGAGGTATGTGCTACTTCAAAGCATAGGACTGCATTGTCTACTATATGTTCTAGGTGCAAGGATTCATACAAGGTCTTCATCTTTTCCCCATGCTTGGTTTACAATATCAAATGATACCAATCGAACACCAAATATCCACCAAGCTTTGTTGTAAAGTATCCTGAAAGGCACATATTGAATACTGGAATATGTCTATCACAAGTACTTCTTGCATGACCGTTTAGCTTAGACAAGAGAAGAGAGTCAAATATAGATCCTTGATGCGATGGTCGAAACTTTCTTCCCATCTAATTGCATGATCCCTTTCTCAAGAGGGTCATACTTGAGTTTTAGGGCATCAACCAATTTTTTAGGCATGACCATAGTACTAGCTCCCAAATAAATCATGTTATTGTGTAAAATCTTATCTCCCACAATAAGAGTTAAAAAGAAACATGCGGGATTTATATTTCTTACCTCTTTCACCTTTACATTTTCTGTGACATTCGTGTATGCCACGAATCCTTAATATTGGGGGTCTAATGTGGGCTTGTTATCTTTGACTTGATCACATGGAGGAATCAAATCCATCCATGGTTTTTGTGATTCCTTCTCTAATGCTTCCTGGAGAAACATTTTTTGTTCCAGAATGAATATAACATCCAATAGAGATACATTAGTAGGCACCTTCTTTAGTTGTTCAACCACATTGAGTGTTATGACTGATAGGACTCTAGGTTTGAATGGTGTTCTCTTTCATCTTTGGGAGAGGCTGATACAACATGGGTGGGTTTGGTGCTTTTTCTACCTCCTTCTCTAGCAATGGCAGAGATTGAGACTGCTAAGTGGATCAGGCCTACTTAGCTTTCTTTTCTTGCAATTGTGGTTGATGTGGTTGTGGACCATGTGGAGCTTGTTGTACATATTCTCCAGTGAGCCTTATTTTAGACCTTGTGTTGTAGTCCAATTGTACTTGTGGGGAACTATTCATCATAACATCATTTTCAAATACCACATCTACATCTTCCATCCAAGAGAAGAGAATTTGGTTTGGAGGGATATCTAGTTATTGTTCTAAGGACATTCCTTGTGTTGTCACTCTAAAGTGGGCATTCTCCATTTCAGGAAATTGATATTCTTCCATGTTTGAGAACATGCCCTGGCTTCTTTTCTCCACTATATTCTATTGTATATTTCCCCTTGGAAAAATTTGGGGCATATGGCTATCATTACATGGGAAACACCATGCATTCTCATCCTCCACTAGGTTGTTCTAGCCTAGAACTAAATCT